>VDFB02341080.1:0-50583 GCA_007258455.2 Sequoia sempervirens | reverse complement strand
TAGTTTGTTAGTTTCTTTCTCTACCTTAAATTCTTTCATCATTTGGAGCATGTCCCTTTGAAGTGCTTGTACCATTCCTAATTTATCGTCGCTATTGTCATCCAACGTTCAATCTTCCTTTGTTTTATCTTTTACTTTCTAGTCCATTGCTCGATTGTAAGTATTGACGTACGATGATGGAGGCACGACTTTCATTTTCTTCCTTAATGAAAGAATTAAACCTTCGATGAACCATCTTTTCTTTAGTCCATTACTCGACTAGTTTTCTAATTTCACTAGTAATTCCTTGAGCCTACGATTATAGGCTTGTATGTTCTCATGCTTTCCCTGTTAGGTATTGTAGATCTCTGCCACAATTTCATTGTTGGCTCTCATGAGTTTTGAATTCCTCTTAGAATGCTTTTTTCAATGCATCCCATGTATTCTTATGAGATGCTTCCAACGCAGAGTACCAATCTATGGCCATCCCTTTGAGAGTTGCTAGAAATGCTTTGAACCAATATGTTTTGTTGTCTTGATTGTTCGCTATCTAGATTGTCTCACATGTTTTACAATGCCTTATAGGGTCCTCCGACTTTTCCCAGTGAACTTTGGAAGTTTCTGTTGCTCTACATTCGGACTTGTTGGAAGAGTCACCATCTTGCCTCCCTATTGCACCCTCTATGACGGTAACCTGTTTAGAGAGTTTTGATTCGTATGTTTTGGTGCTTTCCCTACACTCTCAGACATGTTGGAATCCTTCACTCATCCCTCTTCAGCATTCGTCACCCTCGGGTTGCCTTCGAGGTCTTCTTAATGCTTCCTTTGTCTTGGCATTATTGGCTCCGATCTTCCAATGTTCCATTCTTTCGTTAGTGTGAAGTCTTCAATTTGGTGTATGGTCTCTATAAGACCTTCGGTAGGTTCTCTCTAGCCTTCCCCTTCGGCTGGTTTTATTGGTACAAACTGTTCTTTGATGGTCATGTTGGTAGTTTCTTCCTTGCCTTTGCTTTCGCTCGACTGTGGACCTTCTTTGTCATCTGGTGATGCCCTTCTTTGTCTGACGGTGATGGTCTTCACGGTTCTCTGGCAAGGCTTTCTTTTTCACTTTCTTCTTTGTTCGACATTGATGGTACAAACGACTCTCCAACTTTGTCGACGAGGTTGGTGTACACTGCGTTGGGGAGCGGTAGGTTTTGTGCTATTTCTTCTTACTCTCCCTTTGTGCATTCTCTTGTCGTGAAAGTTCTCTTTCTCTCTTGACTATAGCTATTGCTTATGCTTTTGGGTGGACTCAGGCTTTCCCTCAAAAACCCTTTGCCTTCTTCAACTTCATCCCTCAGTTGTCTCCTTCATTCTCTTTCATCAATGATCCTTAAAGATCACTTGATCTCTTGATCTTGATTATGTTGTGGTCTCTTCTCACCTTATTGAGGTCTAAGGGCATAAATTTCTCAAATCTGACCCGATTTCTTTATGGCAACAGCGCCAAATATTTGCTGCTCTATCTGATAAATTAAATACATGAATTAATAATAGAGATGACAATGTATACTAGATACATGCATAAAATATATCTTTACTCGCACATGAAATTATTACCGATCAAATTTGGTGAGAATTGGAAGAAAAATGACTATGTTATGCTCATGTGGGTTTTTAGTTTGCTATTGGAATTTTGTGGGTTTTTGGTTTGCTACTAGACATTTGCGGGTTTTTGGTTTGTTACAGGAATTTTGTGGAGTTTTGCTGCTGAACCGACCCATTTTAAATTGGTACCAATAGGTTTGTCCACATTTGTGGAAATACTTGAGTGAACTAAACCGGACTCTTCCAACCAGCCCAAATACTTTGAACCAGTTCCAATGTCTTTGCTCACATAACTGACAACGATTGTTCTTCCACAGTTTGTGGGAATCTCATGACCATCTGACTTTGTTGGAATTTTAAGTGCAATTGGAACGTGTTGATGAACTCAAGTGATCTGAACTTATAAAGTTTAATCAACCAGTTCAGATGAACAGTTCCGATGATGATGTCAACATGATGTAGGCATGACTTCAGCAGAGGCAGGGTTCACTTGCCAAAGGATGATGTAAGCATGATGTAATGATGACAACACCTTGTATAGATTGTGGGAATTCTCTTGTGAACCGGACTGGTACAGATTGTGGACTTCTGTTGGCCAATTAAACATGCAAAACTCCACTTTCTATTGGTTTGCGGAACTTCCATTTGCTACTGGTTTGTGGAACTTCTACGTGCTACTAGACTTTTTGTTTTTGTAGTGATTCAGTTCCTGTAATTGTTAGATTTTGGAATGGTTTAATTTCCTGAGAAACTTTTAGTATAAAATAAGGCTATTGTAATTGTTTAGGGCCTTTTGGGAAGGAGATGAGCTTTTGGAGAGAAATAAGGCGAATTTTGTAAATGGTTAATAGTGATGTATGTTTTGTAAGCTTCGGAAAACCTTGTTGTAACGAATTTCTGATAAGAAAATAAAGCATGTTGTTGAATTCATGTGTAGAGTGTGATTAGCTGTGTGATCAAGCTGCCTGATAAGGCTCCCAGATCTTGTTTGCATGAACAACTCTACATTACAATTATTTTTAATTTCAATCCATGAAGAGGGAAAAAACTAAAAGGGATGTTCAAATTTCTCCCACAAGGAAACCATGGGCCATTATTCACCAAGCAACCTACAAAATTATAAAAATTGAGAAGTAAATATTTCTAGTTGTTGCTGATTGCTCAATCCCTAAGATGCTCTTGGATCAATACCTTAAATTTGAAAGTTTCAAAAATTGCCATATGTATTTTTTTGGCCCCACCTGCTCTCTAACCAACAACTATTGCCTTTTCTTTTCTAACATTTATGTCCCCTAAGTCCTTTGCATTTCCCTCTTTCTTTGTGTCTTTATTTTAACCTTGGGGTCTTTTTTTCTGCTATCCTAACATTTGAAACACTCCCATATTTCACATAGGGCTCACTATAATTTTTTATTTACTTCTTTCTTCATTGATAGAAAAGACCTTCTCACCTCATTACAATTCTTCCCTTTAGCAAACACTTTATTCTCTTTGCCACCTTTCCTACACATTAAAATTTTCAAGGTTCTCCATAGACTTCTTCACTTGCATACAAGGAAACCACAACTATGTTATGCACAAATCCCAAAGATTAGTAAATTTCTCTAATACGAAAATTAATCCTTAATCTGATCAATTAATTCTCTCGTAGAAATAAGAACCAACCAAATTAGGTAGACTGTGCTACTTCTAAAACAAATGACTGAAGTATTGCTACAAAATGAAAGTGAGCATGCAGATTTTTTTATCCTCGAAAAACCCCAAGTGGGAGGAAGAACAGTTTGTGTCAGTGACAAATGCGCTTCTACAATTCAGTGAATTGCAAGAAGGTATGGATAGCAATTTTCCCCTTGCTTCCACAAGAATGTCTTACTATCTGTGCACTGATAGGTTGACAAGCTGAGAAACTGAAGAGATAAAGGCATCTTTACATTTTAACATTCTTGCAAAATGATGTTGGGTGGAACTGCTGCTTCCACAAACTGGTGGTTTCAAGACTGCATCACCACATGTATAAACCAGTGGTTTTCTTATACATTCTGAGGTATATACTTATTGAAAATAATTCCATACATTCTTTGCAACTTCTATGATCCAATATGGATCAGTCCACATATTTAAAGACCATCTATAAGTTCTCCTCTATCCTCAAATATCTAACCTCTAATGGTAATCTCTCCTCAAAGATAGGAACCTCTGAATCCAATGACATTAGCATTAGTGGCATCTTCTTTTAATTTCTTAGGTCATGGGTTGTCAGCAAATCTTTACTGCAAGTGCAAGGAACTCAAGAGGTCATTTCAGGTGGACCTTTTAAGCACTGGTACTCAGATATCCATTGGAATGAAACAAATAAAGAGTTAGCATATTTTGTGAAAAGCTATAAAAGGTGAAGTAAAATACTGCAAGTGTATGCATTCACTCATAAGTCACAACTTACAAGCCCTTAAGATCATACCGAAGAGTGCAGAGCAGGAAAGCAGACAAAAAGCAAATTGTTAAGATGCAGAGTGATGATCAAGTATGAATTACTGTTGAGGATGAAGATGCTGTGATTCATACATGCAGTAACAAGGGTGAAAAGCCAACAACTCTCCAAGGCACAGTGCCTCTCAATCTGCACTCTTATTCAAGAGGTCTGCACATTTCACCCTCTCGTCTAGTTGAGCTTTGCTAATGTAATTGAGGTCCATGCATGGAAATTTTACAGGCCAATGTTTTCCAGCAATCCCATTCCTGTTGCTGATATATTCAGCACTCTTCCCTTTGCCACTGTTTAGGCTTCAATCACACAAAGCCTTAGCAAAATGTTTCCCTTTAGTCCCTCACCTATTTCTGCTTCCGTAGGTATTCCAAGCCATATTTATGAGAGAACCCTGCAATATGTTTCCTCATTGAACGCCTCTTTAATCATATCTCTGGTAATTATGAATGAAACTCTTCAAGGATTGGTTCAGAAAACAGATGAGAAGGGGGCAGAAATGACGCATTTAACAGTGCACATCACTGTTCCTCACTCATAAACAATTAACAAAAGAAGATTCAAGTGACACTTCAAAATAGCATGAAATATTGTATTGAATGTTTAAATCTGCTGTGCTTAAATTGTCAGTACCTTTACAATAGAATCAAAGTTAATGAACAACATCTATATGATGAAAGAGACAAAAAACTTCATGGAGGGGTGATGCATCAGAATCCTAGTATGGTGCTTTCAATGCACAACTTAATATGCCATTCCCACACGAGCACACCTAAATGCAATCAAATGATGAATGGGCTCAAAATCTGCACAAGGGCATACTATTTGGAATCTACCATGTGAAGTCTGCTCTGCCAACCTATTGAGGAAAAAAGAGGCAATAAAGCAGCTTTCAACATTCTAGGCCATCATCATCTCTGATGCTCTTTGTGTGCATTTCTGATTTCTGTATTAAAACCGATACATCTATGTCTTTCTGGATTACATCTTTACTGATATTTTCTAAAAGGACTCTTTGAGCTCATTTTAATTGCCATAGTTCTACTCTTTATGTAACTCTCTGATATTAAGCTCATTTAGGGGCCTGCCCTGTTAGTTTTTGTATATTCTTTAAGTGGATGTTTTGTAACATGTATCACATTTTGATATACAAATGAAAGTTTCATTAACTTTCACACCGAATAATCTTCTTTTAGGCAGCTTATGCATGGGGTTGAATCTGTCATTTGATCTCATTTCTTGGTTTGCTTTGTGGTTGTTGAGTTTGTGTGTTTGTTTTGATGGCCATAATGGATATTTTTATCTCAAGAAGTTAAAATTAATTTCTATTAATGCAATTGTGGAATTATAATGAGTCACAGGTAGTACAACTAGCAGCATCTGGGAATTTTGATGAGGCATTGGCATTATGTAAATTACTTCCAGCTGAAGACTCAACACTTAGAGCATCTAAAGAAGATTCCATCCACATCAGGTATTTCTTAGCTTTCAGTTATTTATTCTTTCAAGTTATAGTTATTTTTGATGTAATTTAGATTTGGTTAAGCATTTGAGTCATAAGGTTTTGTTTCAAGTCTTTGTTTCTTGATTGGTTATAAACATGCATTCTTCTTTCCTAGTTTACACCTTCTATAGAAAAAACCTAAGTTACTGGTTCTGGTACCGGAATAGGCACAGGTTGAAATATGGGTATGCCGGTACGACGATTTTTTTTCCTTGGATATATATATATACAAAAAGATTAAAAATATACAGAATTGTAAATACCTTTGATAGTATGATACATCATCAATCATCAATCATCATTAAATCATTGATCAATGCTAGTGATAAAGATAAATGCCAATTGATAGTTCAAAATTTCAATATATATGTCATACTCATATATCATATATGTCTAGAGTCATGATTCAAATGAAGATCATTACAATTGCAAAATTGAAATAAATACAATAAAAAATTTGTATAATTGTCTTAAGTCTTCAATCTTCATCAATCATCAAAAGGATCTAGATCAAATTCATCGTTTGGTTCAACATCATTTGAACTGCAAGTAAATGCAATGCCACTCGTAGTAGGTGCATCATGTGCAAGAGTCTCATCATCATCATCTATAGTGACTCTAGCAAGCTTTGCAATAGATGCATCCAAGTTGGCACACTTAGGGTCTATGTCCCAATTCTTCATTGAACCATCCTTGTACTCATCTTGCTTATGTGATAGAAGACGCAAGTTGGAATGGACATAAACCAAGCCTTCTGCTTTTTTTGCAGCCAACTGGTTACGCTTCACTAAGTGGATATAGGAGTATGTACTCCAATTCCGTTCGGCCGAAGAAGAACTTGCAACTTGTTGAAATTGGAGAGAAAACCAAAACAACTTAAAAATAAAAAATGCAAAATAAAGTAAAGAATGGTAAGTACTAAACTTAAAGTCTACAATACATATGTTAAATAATAAAAATAAAAATTACTAGTGATAGAATCTTGATTGCAAGAGGTTGGAGGAACACAAAATCTTGCCGTGGAGGTACCACCATGTACGAGCATCTACATTGTATTGGTCTTGAAGAGCACAAAGACTATGATTCCGTCCTGAGATGAACAAGCCAAACTCTTTTCTAACATTATCCACCACTTCTGGATCTAAGAAGAGTCTTTTGAATGCTCGCTTGTACCCATTAGCAACTTCACTATCTCTATATGGTGGAGTTCTCCCTGGCAAAGCAAGTATTTGTGCACTATAGTATTTAGGAGACAATGCATATGCAAGGAGATGCAATGGTGTGTTCATCTTGTCCCAATAGTGATGAATGATTTTTTCAACACCATGAAAAAATGTTTCTTGGGGGTCATTCTCTTTTTCTGCTATTATCACCTTTATTTTTTCTATCATGGAGTCAATGCCATCATAGATTTCCCCCCGACATGGTCGATCTGTATCAGCCATAGCAGCAAAAATCTTTTGGGGAATAAATCGGCAAACCAAAAGTTCATGATTTTTGGAAAAAACGGGGAAAAAATCGGATTTAAAAAAAAACGTAAAAAAATGTAGAAAAAGAGACAAAAACTGATATTTTTTTAATTGAAAGGCATTTCCATAGCAATAGAGATATAGAGAGCAAATAAAATAGAGAGTTTAACTAATGAATCATAGGAAATAGATTTTGTTGTTTATATTCATATCGCCGATTACATTGCATTCCACATCTTTCAAAGCATTAGTTCACAATGCATAACTGATAGATGACAAAATTTCAATTACAAGATAGTTTGTACTTTGTTGTACAAAGTTTCAAAAATCAAAAGTAGCCTATGACTCTTGCTAGTTGCTACTATAAATAGAGCTATGCTAGAGGGTTGCAGGCCTTGATGATGAAGCTCTTGGGCCTTTGCCACTCCTAAGTCCTTCAATCACATGAGGATCCCAGTTAGCCTCCTCTAGGATCTCAGAATCCTCAAACTCAAGAGCTACGTCATCATTAGCAATCCACTCATTGTCTGGATCAATCTCATCAAGGTCAATTGGCTTAGCATCCTCAATGGTACCTAGTTTTTCCCATGGACAAGTTAGTCTTTGGATTACAAGTGCAAAAACATTATGAATACAATTACAAATTTACAACTAGTTTTTTTTTTTTTTTTCCGGGATGGGTCAAGCAATTTTCGCGGGGTTTTCTGACGAAAAAATCACGATTTAAACGCGATTAAAACGCCCCAAAAAATTGTTGAAAGTCGTTGACTGACAATCAACAATTTTTTCAATAAGTCGGGGGAAAAAAACACTAGAGGTGGCGATTAATTGAAAATCGTGATTAATCATGTTTTTTTGCAGACTTCTGCTTCTATGGTATCAACAAACCTGATCATACTCATGATAGGCTCGGTGAAATTCAAGACATAGTCCACATGAGCCCACCAATCATCATCTAGGATCAATGACTTGACCTTTCCTCCAAATACTCCATTGGTTGCTAATAACCATAGCACCCAATGCCTGTCGCACCTTCACAAGTCGTCTCAAATGATTGTGTGTGATGCAAATCGGGTCTCAACAACCTAGGATCATGTAAAACATAAGTTCATAACTTAATAACAAATTAAAATATAAAAATATATTATACAATTATACATGGCATAATTCATAAATGATAAATAAAATTAAAAAATAAATTACATAATAAAATTAAATTTACCTTCAACAATTCCAATCTTGAGAAAGTCCTGAAGATGCTTTGTGAGATACGGTGGTTTTTCACAAACATTTGGATCTCCTCAGCCTCTTGGTATATATCTTTCACCCACTCTATTTGAGTGTCAATTGCTTGCATCACCAAGTTAAAGGGGTGTACAGTGCATGGTGTGCAAAAAATGTGTTCATACCTATGCTCAACCAAAATACTTGCAGCCTTGCAATTTTTTGCATTGTCTGTAATGATTTGAACAACATTTTCAGGATCCACCATCTCTATGGACCCAATGAGGATTTTTCAAATGAATTTTGCATCCTTGATTTGCCCCTCACAATCAACTGCCTTCAAAAACATAGCCCCTTTGGGGGACACTACAATAACATTTATCAAAGGTTGGTTTTTGCAATCTTTCCATCCATCGAAAGCAATAGACATTCCTGTTTCAATCCAAGAATCCCTAATTGGTTTGAGTGATGTCTCTACATGATTTCTTTCTTTTCTTAATAAGTTGGTGCACACCTTTTCATACCCAGGACCTTTGAAACCAGAAGGTGCACTGTTGATTGCCTCCACCATATCACGCCAATATGGTGATCTCACCAAGTTGAAAGGAAGACCATTGGCATAAATGCAACGTGTGATCTTTTCCTCTGCAATGTCTCTTGCTTCATTTTGAAATGCCTTATCCAATGGGCCTCTTTTGCGGGAAGGAGTGGGGTCTTCTACTTGGATAGAGGGTGTCTCGAAGAAAGGATATTGAGAGGCCATTACTAAATCTATAGGTAAAGTCATTGTTGTTCTCTTTGCTAAAGGATGACTTTTTAATTTTGCTCTTTCACACATAGCATCGGCTTCTTCTTGTTCTCTAATGTATGCCATAATTTTTTCCTTTGGCAACCCCTTCTTATTTGTCCCTGCACATATTCTAATCCCTTTCCCACTTTGTGCACATAAGTGACCTTTCACTATATGAGCTCTAAAATTGGACTCCACACTCACCACAATCCCAAACAAATGCCCCACCTCTTGGAAGTAGTTCAAACATTGTAACATGATTCCATAAAGGAGGTGCTTGATCAATTTTAAATTTTTTGTTTCTATCAGCACCCACTGAACTTGAACTTGTAGCCATTTGAAGTAGTTTGCAATTTGATTTTGCTGTTATAAGAAATATTGAAACAAATTACAAATTGAACACCAAAACATCAAAACACATTGGAACAAATAGCAAAACTTATTTCTTTTTTTCTATTTAAAAAAAAAAAAACTTAACAAATTCTTCAAAAACTTGAAAAAAATCATCAAAAATTTGAAAGAATCCATCAAAAACTTGAAAGAATGAGTTAAAATGCATACCTTAGGTGATTAAATCTCCTTTGTGTAAGTTATCCTCGATTCCTTTCGCACTTGATCGATCTCCTTCAAAAAACTAGCAACCTTCAAAATGAAAAAATAGAGGGCAAATGTGTTTGATTAGAGCAATGAAATGTCAAAAGGAATGATGAATGAGGGATAAGGAGGCGTTTTAGGGTTTTATTGCACTTTAAATTGCATTTTATTAGAGCAATGAAATGTTTAGGAAGCTTCAACTTCCACAACGAAACAAGATTCCACCCTTAATATGTTGCTTCTTCAACGAATGATGGACATTACAATCTTCTTCATTTACTTACTTCATGATTGCCTTTTTATGATTGATATATCTTTCATTGAATTATGTTCACATAAATCAGCATATGATAATCTCTTCACTTTTCCTTCACATACAAATCTGTCTCTTATATTCTCTTCATAGATCTGATCTAACACTGCCTTATGAGTGCTCAATGTCTGATTCAAAACCTGCTACAAATTAGGCACAAGATCTGTCCCAAATTCTGATCCATCTTTTGCTTCAAATCAGATACATGGTCCGCTTCACTTCTGTTTGCTTTTTCTTGATGATCTTCATATATATATTTTTACTTCAATCTGCTTGCAAATCCTTCATAGGTCTGCTCAAATATGCTTCATTATTTGCCTCATAAGTCTCCTTAAGTCTGCCTCATAAGTCTCCTTAAATCCGCCTTGATCCTTTGTACCTCATAAATCTCACATTCATTCATATGTGCATCATGATCTTTATTGATATGTCTTCGTAAATCCATACTTTCTCAGATTTATTTATATATATATATAAACTTTGTCAAATCTACAGGTGCATAAGATTTATCCTTAATAACACACCCTTTACACTTCTTTATCTTCAATACTCCACACCCTTCTTCACAACCTCACAAGATGATTTTATATCTTTCGAAGAGGGATGATTCCTTGTAGAGACATCACCCTTCATAACAAATAGACACATTCAAGAAACAGATCGCACCTTTTCATAAATAATTGCTTCTTCCTTTAATGCTTATTCACATTATGTAACATAGTTATTGGTTACAGGCTACAGCTCCTTCAAAAATAGTCACGTCTCCTTATAGAAAATCGCTGCCTTTTATAATTAATATTAACAATGGTAATCGCTGTCATGGCTATCTAAACAAATCTCCACCTTTATCTATCGCTGATTTTAATAGTTACGGCCCTTTAATAATTTCCATCGCTGCCTTAAAGATTTGATTCCCAATTGCTTTTTATTTTTGTCTTATTCGCACCTCAGCAGTTTTTGTCTTATTTACATTTTGTCTTTTATCCAAACTGTTGGATATGAAGTCTTTAATTGCTTTCTTTTTGAAACATAGAATCGCACCTCTTTTGGTTTTTGTCTTTTCCTGATTTTTTGTCCCATATGTTTTTTTGTCTTATATGCTGCAGATATTATATTTTGTCTTATTTAATTCTTCAATAATAAAGCACTGTATTTTGTAAAGGATTATCAATCCTAATTTCTTTGCCGACTTTATTACATGATCGCAGCTATCTTAATTGTGTAAACTGTCTTTTAATTGTTGCATCTCATACTCATTAAGTTCCTGCTCTCCTTATTAGACACCGACCCCTTAACATGGCAATTGTATTTTTTCTTTTACTTAGGCATTGCTGTCCAAAGGCAATTGCTGCTATAAAGGAATATAGTCTTCGTTGCTCTCTCTACATTAGTGTAATGGCTTGTACCATAAATGTCTCCACCTCTTCATATGATTATGTATATATGATACTTTCCATATCGTGGCATATGCTTTTCCATCATAACATTTATCATAGTTAGGAGTAGTCACAACTGTAGGTAATTTTGAAAGGCCTTCATCTGACATCACATCAATGTACAAGTCTTGAATAGTATATTCATGTTTCTTTAGCCTTAGGATTTGTATTATCATATCTTAAATAGAACACCCATTTGAAATCAATGACAACCTCCAAAAAACTTGTCCAGACATCAATGACAACATTTCTAACACCTTGTCGGTTTAATGATCTTCATCTATGTTTCAGAGGGGGCAACTCCCCTGTATGATGGGTTTTGGGTCATTTGGGGTATGTTTTTAACCAAAAAGTAGGAAGGACTCACAAGCTTAAACTATAAAAAGGAGGAAAACACCAGATGTGGCTGATATGAGGCAAAAAATCTAGCTTTTCTGAGAAATAAAACTAAAGAGCATGAACACAAAGTCTCATACTCAACATGATTGGCTTAATAAACTCTTAAAACTAGGTAGATCTGAAAGATAATAGCAAGATATAATTAAACATAAGAAAAATAATATATGTGAAATGTTTTAGGCTCAAGATTTTTATATGAATATTCAACTTCCAACATGCAAAATCAAAGGTTTGATGAAAGAAAATAATGTTCACAGAACTGCGAAGGAAATCCTTGAATGTTTGTTGCAATTTAATGTAAGAAAAATAGGAAACAATTTAAAATTAATGACACAAAGTTCATCTGTATTCTTTGTTAGTAATTTATGTTAGTGTTCACATGGGCTAGTATAATGTGTGTTTGCTAGGTTTGTCAAGATGTTTGTTGTACAACTGATTGGAGGGATATGAGTTGTTAGAACGACTCATAATAAGGTAGTGGTTCCTATAATGTACGAGATGAAGCTCCTATAAGTGTGTAATGTGTATTGAATGGAATAATTGTTAATGTTATGACAGCTTCGGGTTCATCCTTCCAGCCACGAGTGAAGACATAAATAAATGTAGCCTATCGGCTATTTATTTATATAAATCATTTATTAAAGATGGGCGCTTCTCTTGGCAACATTATAATTTCGTTTGAGGCCGACTTTTCCTAAATTATATTTATTATTTGTAATTATTATTATTTGGTAACTTGGCCGACCTTGTATATGAAGAGGTGCGACCTCTCTCATTTGTATATATACTAGGTCACCTTCCTCAAATTATCATCAAGCAAGTTCTATTCATTCTCTCATTAAGGTGCGAATTTCTTCAAGAGCAGAAGTGCGAATTTCTTCAAGAGCAGAATTGCGAATTTCTTAAGGGCAGATTTAGCAGTCCAAGGAAGTGCAGATCTTCATCTGTTATTGCATCTGGTATAGGTGCTGAATATTGGCCTTGTGATTGGCCTCATTGTAAAGAGAATTGTTGCCATTATTTTTATAAGAGAGAACTTTTGTTGCTGGGCTTTTCTCCCTCAAGAGGAGGGTTTTCCGAGGGTATCTTCTGTGTTATTGTGTCTGATTTTGAATTAATTTTCTGTGCATATAATCTGTTCACTAAAATTTACATGGTATCAGAGCGGGTTTGAGAGGATCATGATCAGATTATTGCTAATCAGCATACCCTATTGTTCACTTAATCAAGATGGTGAATGGTTTGAAGGTTGAGGATAGACTCGAAGGTGCATCCAACTTCACATCATGGAGATTCAGGATCATGCTTACCTTGCATGAAAATGATTTGGGTGAGTTCGTGGAGTCTAGCGTTTCTGAACCTGAGGAGGAAGAAGAAGAGTTGCAGTGGCTGTAGAAAGCCATTAAAGCAATGGAGATATTGGTTGATTCCGTAAAGGATCACATTGTTCCTATCATCTCTAAGTTGAAGACAGCGAGAGATATGCTCAAGACCTTGGAAGAGATGTACGAAATCGACAATACCAGTCGGGCACTTGCACTGAAGCAACAACTTCATCATGTGAAGATGGCAAAAGGTGAATCAGTGATTGCATACTTTATGAGGATTGCAGATTTGAGAGATCAGCTCTCTACAATTGGGCATATGGTTGATGGCAAGGATTTGACTATGCTCGCTCTCAATGGGCTGCCTTTGTCTTGGGAATCATACATTCAGGGAATCAGTGCAAGGTCAAAATTGCCTAAGTTTGATCGCCTAAGATTTGATTGCATTCAAGAGGAATCAAGGTTGGTGGCAAGAGGCGTTGGTCAAAGTTCAAAGAATGAAGATATTCATGTTCTCGCCTCCCATACTTCAAAGAAGAAAGGAAAAGATGGAAGGAAAGGATTCTTCAAGAGGAATCGGGACAAGGGAAATGATGATGCACCTCCATTTAAGAAGAGGGATATGTCCAAGATTCAATGTTTTAGGTGTGATAAGTTTGGGCATTTCGCCAAGTATTGTCCAACTAGACCTAAGCAACAGGTCACCGTTGTAGATGTTGATGATGCCTCTCCTCAAAAGGATTCAAGTGAATATTTGTTCTATTTGGCATTATCAAGCAGTGTACCTTCCGACACCAATACTTGGATAATCGACAGTGGTGCTTCTCGTCACATTACTGGCTTTAAGGAGCACTTATCAAGTTTGCTGGAAAAGGAGTCTTCTGAACAAGTCATCATTGGAGATGATGCTAGGTACTCCGTGAAAGGAATTGGGACCTCCACACTTCATTTGGATTCCGGCATATCACTTCAATTGGGTAATGTTCTTTATGTTCCCGGAATCAAGTGCAATCTTATTTCTATTTCAGCATTGGAAGATAAAGGATATCAAGTTGCCTTCTCCAAAGGAAAAGTTCTAGTATGGATGGAGAACTCTAGCTTCAAGGATGCTCAAGTAATTGGAGTTAGACATGAAAACCTTTACAAGGTCTGCACACGTTCATTACAAGCTTTGGTTCATGACTCTTCAAGTCTATGCGATCTTTGGCATCGGAGATTGGCTCATCTACACTTCCGAGCTTTACCTATCATGGAGAAGATGGTGACAGGCCTTCCTAAGTTCACTCAAGAGCACGAAGGTACTTGCAAGGGCTGTGCATTAGGTAAGAATATAAAAGCCCCCTTTCATAGTAGAGAAAATAGATTTAAGTGTATTTTAGAGCTTATTCATTCTGATTTATGTGGTCCTATGTCTGTTCCTTCTTCGAGTGGTTTCTTGTATTATGTTCTTTTCATTGATGATCACTCTAGGAAGACTTGGATTTATTTTTTGAAATCTAAAGAGTCTGAGGAAGTGTTGGATAGGTTTAAAGAGTTTAAAGCCTTGGTAGAAAATCTTTCTCGTAAAAGAATTAAGGTCCTCAGATTGACAATGGTGGAGAATACACCTCGGTAGTTTTCGGAATTTTTGTATTGATGCAAGGATTAAGAGGAGTTCGTGTTCCCTATAATCCTCAACAAAACGGTGTTGCAAAAGAAAGAACGAACGATTGTGGAAGCAGTGAAGGCCATGATCCATGATCAAGATTTGCAAACCTTCCTATGGGCAGAAGCTTCCAGGATAGCTGTATATGTTCAGAACAGAAGTCCTCATAAGATCTTGGAGAATATGACTAAGAAGCCTTTACAGGGAAGAAGCCCCGGTTAGTCATTTGAGGATCTTTGGATGTCCCATCTATATTCATGTTCCCAAGGAAAAGAGAACAAGTTGGAACGTTCTGGCAAGAAGGGAATATTTGTGGGCTACAGTGAGACATCAAAGCCTACAAAATTTACATTCCAGGTCAGAAGATGATCGAGATCAGTAGGGATGTCACATTCGAGGAAGATGTTGCATTCAGGAGATCCAGGGGGATTCATATGGAGATTGATAATGAAGAGTCTCCTCAGGATATGAAAGTTGACCATACTCTTGAGATTCAGAGGGAGACTTCAGAACCAAAAGAAGATATTGATCCTGTTGAACCCTTGGAACCTACTGATGGGCCTATTGACATTGTTATTGGGAGAAAGAGACCTCTATGGGCCAGTCGTACTATGCAAGAGGCCGAAAGCTTTGCAGCTCCTAGAGGCACATTCAAAGAAAGCAAAAGGCCACATAAGTTCTCTAGTTATGTTGCCTTGATGAGTTAGATTATAGAATCCAAGCCTACCTGTGTTGAGGAAGCATCTAGTCTTCAAGTTTGGAGAGATGCTATGACAGAGAGATGCTATGACAGAGGAGTATCAGTCTATTCTTAAAAATGATGTTTGGGATGTTGTTCCTAGAGCCGAGGGCAAGTCTATGGTATCTTCTAAATGGCTATTCAAGATTAAGCATGCTGCAGATGGCAGCATTGAGAAGTACAAGGCAAGATTTGTGGCTCGTGGGTTTTCTCAGAAAGAGGGAGTTGATTATGATGAAACATTTGCTCCTGTTGCTCGCTACATTTCAGTCAAAACCATCATTGCTATTGCTGCATCTAGAGGATGGAAGATTCACCACATGGATGTGAAGACAGCTTTTCTCAATGGAGTAATTGAGGAGGAGATTTATATAGAGCAACTTGATGGATTTGAGGTTCATGAGAAAGAGTCACATGTTTGCAAGCTGAAGAAGGCCTTGTATGGTCTTAAGCAGGCTCCTCGTGCATGGTACGAAAGGGTTGATCGGTACCTATCAAGTTTGGGCTTCTTAAAGAATGATGCTGATTCAAATCTCTACTTCAAGTTAATCAATGGTGATGCATTAATTTTGGTTTTATATGTTGACGATCTGATCCTTACTGGAGAAGATCACCTGATTCTTGAGTGTAAGAAGGAGTTGACTTCGGAATTTGAGATGAAGGACCTTGGGCTCATGCATTACTTCCTTGGATTAGAAGTCTGTTTAAACTAGATGAGATGATTCTAAGTCAAGGAAAGCACCATTGATATACTTAAGAGATTTGGCACGATGGATTGCAAATCCACGTCTACACCTATGGAGACCAATCTACATAAATTGAAGGAGGGCCGCAGAATTCAGTTCAAATTTGGTGGATCCTACATTGTACAGACAGCTGATTGGATCCTTGATGTATCTAGTTAACACTAGACCTGATATTTGCTATGCAGTGAGTGCACTTAGCCAGTTTATGTGTGATCTGAGACAGATACATCTTGTTGCAGCCAAACATATCCTGAGATACTTGCGTGGCACAGTCGGATATGGGTTGAGGTATACTTCAGATGAAGATTTGGAGTTACATGGTTTTACTGATTCTGATGGGGCAGGTTGTGTCATAGATCGGAAGAGCACCTCGGGTTGTTGCTTCAGCTTTGGGTTCGCTTATGATTTCGTGCGCAGTAGCCATTTGTAGCATTGAGTACCGGTATCAGAGGCCGAGTACATTGCAGCTTGTATGGCAACTCGGTGCCGGGGCAGGGTTTTGTAAGCTCCTCAGAGGATTGTTTGACAATCAATGGAGCCCTACTATTATTCATTGTATAATCGAGTTGTGTGAAGCTTTCTCATTAACTCTGCGGTTTCACATTTAACCAAGTATGTTGAGACTGGCACCACTATATTAGAGATATGGTATCGCTTAAGGTCAGATACTATACATCAAAGATCGATGAGCAAACGACAGATATTCTCGCTACCAAGCCGCCAAGATAAAGTTTGTACTCCGAGATAAGCTTTGGTATGGTGGAGAATCCAGCCTTAATCGAAAAGTAAGAGTCTTGGTATCGCTGAGCCTTTGTTAATGCATTTTCTTTTGAGACAAAAAGAATTTGAGGTGCAAGCCCTTGTTAATGCATTTTCTTTTGAGACGGAAGAATTTGAGGTGCAAGCCCTTGTTAATGCATTTTCCTCTGAGACGGAGGAATTTGAGGTGAAAGCCCTTGTTTCCACCCTCTGAGTTGAGTCATGGTGGATGTCATGTGTGAGACTCCATGACATATGTTGTACTTGTGTTTCACCCTTTGAGAGAGTCATGGTGAAAGTCACGTTGAGGTGACAACATCACGCAAGTGATGAACACTTGTACTTACCATATTATGGTTGATATCGTGTTGAGGCGATATCTAATATCACGTTGAGGTGATATTCTTCTTTTCATATCTGGTTGTAGCCAATGTGGTGGACATCATGTTGAGGTGATTTGTCTTAAGCAGCTGGAAGTTCTCTCCGTAGCTGAGAGGGAGTGTTAATGTTATGACAGCTTTGGGTTCATCCTTCCAGCCACGAGTGAAGACATAAATAAATGTAGCCTATCAGCTATTTATTTATATGAGTCATTTATTAAAGATGGGCGCTTCTCTTGACAACATTATAATTTCTCTTGAGGCCGACTTTTCCTAAATTATATTTATTATTTGTAATTATTATTATTTTGTAACTTGGCCGACCTTGTATATGAAGAGGTGCGAATTCTCTCATTTGTATATATACTAGGTCACCTTCCTCAAATTATCATCAAGCAAGTTCTATTCATTCTCTCATTAAGGTGCAAATTTCTTCAAGAGCAGAAGTGCGAATTTCTTCAAGAGCAGAATTGCATTTCTTAAGGGTAGATTTAGCAGTCCAAGGAAGTGCAGATCTTCATCTGTTATTACATCTGGTATAGGTGCTGAATATTGGCCTTGTGATTGGCCTCATTGTAAAGAGAATTGTTGCCATTATTTTTTATAAGAGAACTTTTGTTGCTGGGTTTTTCTCCCTCAAGAGGAGGGTTTTCTGAGGGTATCTGCTGTGTTATTGTGTCTGATTTTGAATTAATTTTCTGTGCATATAATCTGTTCACTAAAATTTACAATAATTGAATGGTAACACAATTATATTATTATTGTGTGCACTCCCAAATTCAACATTATATCAGAGCTAGTTTGGGCTTAACACCCTCACAGGAGGGCCCAAGAAAATGATGACAGTGATTCTATTCTACTTCTGAAAAGAGCTTGGATTTAGTTTAATTTAGTTTTCAAAACAAACAATAGCAAATTGCACAACCTGCCTCCTTCTACAGTGAAGTGTTTGCACAACAATGTAATTGATTGGAAAAACAATATAGTCTCCTTCAATCCTCCATACAAAGTTGTTTGGCAACTATTCACCATTACAAATCACCAATGAACAACAATACATAGCACATATGCAATGTGATGACAAGAAAACTACAGCAGTGTAATGTAAAGATTAATCAGATTATTAAATCTGCCTTTCCTTTATTGATAACAAGTAAATAAAACACTAAGATATGGTGACCAAATTCAATTCATTATGCAACAACGTTGGCTCCCTTGAAGACTGTGATGGTTTATAATGTTGGACTGTTGATAAAATATTAGAATAATGAGATAACTTTATTGATAGAAGAGCCTTGCTCTTATACACTTTACAAACCCTACAAATTAGGGAGATAACATAATGTAATTGAAAGAGTTAACTAAGATGACCATTAATAGTACATTTAATATTTAATACCCTCCCTTAATGGTCATCGTACAAACAAAATGAAATTAAGTCTACCCATATTGTGCTGGTCATCAAAATGCAAAGTGTTCAGACTCCTTCTGGTCAGTTTGCTTTGCTACGTGAGCACTTTGCTGAGATGCTTCTTGGTTGGACTTCTCATTAGCCAACTGCTTTCTGCAATACCTCTGTATATGACCAATCTTCCCACAATAATGGCAAGTAAAAGACTTCTTGGAGCCCTCCTCCGAATCGCCTCGTCCTTTCTGTTGAGTGGACTTGCCTTTGCCAACGTCCTTGGCAGTAAATGCTTGTTCAACACTAGGAGACTCACTGTTGCTCCCAAACTGCTTCTTCCACCAATCCTGTTGCAAAAGCTTGTTGCACATCTCATCAAACTTCAAGTCAATATTGGTGGATGTAATGTTGAGCGTTTCAATGAAGTGCTCATAGGAACGTGGCAAAATTTTCAAAGTGATCACCACCATATCCTCCTCTTCTACCTTATGACCAATGGCCTCCAATTGATCGCGAATACTTTTTACTTTCATCAAGTGCTCCTGCAAAGACACTTGGTCATCCATCATAATAGAAAAGAGCATATTCTTTAGAAAGAAAGCCCTTCCCTTGTCTGAGGTCTCATGAAGATCTTTCAAATGCTTCCAGATCTTCGCAACAGATTTACTAGATGGTATTTCTGGTAACATGTCATCGGCGATAGATAATTTAAGAAGCATGACTGCTTCCCTATTACTCCCATCATACTTGTCTTGATCCTTCCTAGCAGGAGTGGGACGAACTTCTGTACCAAGAACAAGCTCATCTAGACATCGGTACTCAAAGATGGTAAGCATCCTCTGCTTCCACGTGTTGTAATTCTTTCCATTGAATCTCTGCGAACTTTCTAGCATAATATTGGACAAAGACACCATCCCTTCCTTTTCCAAAGAACGAAAAACGAGGTAAATTCTGTGATCAGCTGGAAAAACTCTTGACAATTAGTTGGCACAACTTCGATTTTTCAAAAATCGTCTGAAAAGGAGGCTTCAAAAACTCAGCAAAATTATAGAAATTTTTTTCCAAAACTTTGTAAATTTTTGAAGAAAAAATTTCCGAAAACTCTGCAAATTTTTATTTTCCCAGAAAATTGTCAAAACTGGCTCAAAGAACTTTTCAAGCTGCCATGAAATCACGTGAACTTGGCACAAATTTCAAGGCATGGATCCCAAGGTACGAATTTCAAAGTACCCAAAAAAATAGACAATCCAAAAAATATCTCCAAAAACCCAGAAAAATACTATGATCAGAATAAAAAAGGGCTTGAAACGAAGGGTTAAAAACCCTAGCTGAGTTGTAGAAACCCTAGACGCCAAAAGAAGTAGCAGCTAGATGAACACAAATGCAGAAAACACGTTTTTCTAAAAAAAGCCCATAAACACCTAAAAACCGTGCTTAAATTCTGCCCAGAAAAGTTAATCACACCAGAAGAACAACTGAAAATCGCGGCCATGGTGAATTGCACAAAAAAAAATGCGACCTTAAAAACCTTAAAAATTGTGTCTTCAATATTGGCAAAAATGCGTCTAAATGCCTAGAAAAATCACGCCCTGATAAGAGAAAAGATGCAGGCATGAGCAGAAAAACGAGTCTCAAAAAAACGCGAATAAAAAATGATGAAAATCCCTCGGAAAATTGTGGCTAGAAAGACCTAAATCGTGCACGCAAAGAAAACGCGTCGCCAAAACAAATCTGCGGCCAAAAAACTGCCCAGATAGCGCCTAGATAGCGGAAAAAACGCATAAAAAAAAAGCGAAAAGAAGGTCGCGGGACAGTAGAAAAAAAAAGAACGCATGCCCAGATTAGAAAACGAGCCGCGTCTAAAGGTCACACTAGAAAAAAAAAAAGACCTCAAAACTTCAAACCCTAAAAAAATACGAAAATCTTCAAACCCGCGATTTTTCTTCTTAAAAAATATGAAAAATCTTCAAAAGAAAAAAAAAATCATGAATTTCTGTGTCTCATTTCCCTAGCTCTGATACCATGTTGATAAAATATTAGAATAATGAGATAACTTTATTGATAGAAGAGCCTTGCTTTTATACACTTTACAAATCCTACAAATTAGGGAGATAACAAAACGTAACTGAAAGAGTTAACTAAAGCAAACAAAAAGGCTATAATCACGGAGGCGTGATTATAGGCGAACTAAAACTCAAGCTAAAGATTAAGTTAACTAAGATGACCATTAATATTACATTTAATATTTAATATGGACGCCTTATCTGTGGTTGACCATTTACCAACTGCCAGAGTTCCTACATTGAAACTTGCTGCCTTCCTCTGTTCTACGCCAACCTCTTTCTTTTTCTTTGCTGGGCCAAGAACAACCACTTCACTTGTTGGAAAATTCTCACGCCTATCCTTCCACTGCCTCCCACGATGCCCTTTCTTTCTCTTGGTAAACTGAATCATCAATGGAAATTTGTAACTGTTTTCCCCCACTCTCCTCAACGTGGTAACCGATAGCATTCCCTTTGCCACAAAAAGGATTGTTATTTATTTGCAAACATAATCTTTCAATTGCTTGTCCATGTGGAAATGAAACAGGTTTCCTATGCCAAACCATGCCTCCCCTAACACTTAACAAACACAAGCCAAAATCAGGAAATAAAAAAACTAACCACACACCGAGCCGGAAATTAAAGCAAACCAAAAATGCGATGATGCTCCTGCATTAGACTCCCCAGGAGACAAAAGAAAGCATGTGCTCCTGCACATGAGTTCATCATTAGAATTGTTCCTCGCTGTTCTTTTTCTTTCGCTTCTTCCAGCATCGCTATGGGACAACTACTTCTTCATTTTTAGGTGCACTGTTTTGCTCTTCATTCTTCAATCCTTCATCATACCTTGCTTTCGCTTCCCACTCTTGCTTTCCATTGCTCTTGGCCAACTCTCTTGGATCCACTCCATGCTTATATTTGTTCATTCTAAGTTTTTCAATCTGCTTTCATTTGTTTTCCTTTTTCTTTTTGTATTTTCTCCTTCTTATGTCTTTTTCATCTACAAGCCTCCAAAACCCCATCTCACGTTCATATATATCCTTTTCATCTTCTTCTTTTAAACTCTTCGCATCGACAATGTCATTCAAATATTCAAAAGCATCATTACTAAAATCATCGGAAACAACTTGCTTACCATTTACCTTGCATGTGTGCTCCTCAAGCTTCTTCCAAGCTACTTTTGAAAGTATGCCAATCTTCTTTTTCGTTGATACTTCATCAGTTATTTGTTCCAACTTCTCTCCTTTGTAGGCCAATATCTTTATCAACAAACCATCTTGGATTCCATCATTCACAACACAACCTTTATTAAAATCTGCATATACAATTTCATACCTTTCCTCTTTTGCTGTGATAACTTCTTGATCATTAGCTGCAACCCTCATCTTTGTATCCTTTGCTGTCGCATTTGTCTTCCTATCGTCATTAGCAAGTTTCTCCATCCACTCTTGTTCTATCACTGAAAATTCTGCCCACAAATCTTCTGCACTGAATGCACCTTTTCTTTCCTTCACCTCTACCGGGTAATGTTGCTCACTTAACAACTCTTTGCTACACAAACCTTTTTCATCATCTAGTTTCACGGCAGCCATATTCTGCCCTCTTCTTTTCTTAACAATCATCTTCACAGGCCACTTCAACTTTTTTTTTAATGGCCAACCCCAACCATATTCTTGGCTTCTTTCCTCAAGCCACTGCTTACACTTCTCTAAATCTCTTCTCAACTCTGCCATTCTTTATCCCACTCTAAATTTTGCTTCTTCACTTTCATTTTCATTTCGTCTTTCTTCCTGAGGCTTTCTTTGATGGCATATTGCTGCATCTTGTGATCTTTATGCTTGGCTTCTCGATACCTCACCTAGGGCTTTTCTCCTTTTCCTTTGCCCAGTCTTTTGGTACCCAGGTTCTTCTTTTTAACCTATCAAAAGTTTAACACACTTACTTTCCCAAAATCCCATGAACATAACTGACTTCCTCTTCCCAAACCTTTTCGACTCTCCCAGATCTTTTAGGCTTTGATACCAAAATGATGATAGTGATTCTATTCTACTTTTGAAACTAGCTTGGATTTAGTTTAATTTAGTTTTCAAAAACAAACAATAGCAAATTGCACAATCGGCCTCCTTCGATAGTGAAGTGTTTGCACAACAATGTAATTAATTGGAAAAACAATATAGTCTCCTTCAATCCTCCATACAAAGTTGTTTGGCAACTATTTGCCATTACAAATCACCAATGAACAACAATACATAGCACATACGCAATGTGATGACAAGAAAACTATTGCAGTGTAATGTAAAGATTAATTAGATTATTAAATCTGCATTTCCTTTATTGATAACAAGTAAATAAAACATAGAGATACGGTGACCAGATTCAGTTCATTATGCAACAACGTTGGCTCCCTTGAAGACTGCGATGGTTTACAATGTTGGACACCTTATCTGTGGTTGACCATTTACCAATTGCCCGAGTTCCTACATTGAAATTTGCTGCCTTCCTTTGTTCTATGCCAACCTCTTTCTTTTTCTTTGCTGGGCCAAGAACAGCCACTTCACTTGTTGGCAAATTCTCACGCCTATCCTTCCACCACCTCCCACGATGCCCTTTCTTTCTCTTGGTAAACTGAATCATCAACGAAAATTTGTAACTGTTTTCCCCCACTCTCCTTAACGTGGTAACCAATAGCATTCCCTTTTCCACATAAAGGATTGTTATTTATTTGCAAACATAATCTTTCAATTGCTTGTTCACGTGGAAATGAAATAGGTTTCTTGTGCCAAACCACACCTCCCATAACACTTAACAAACACAAGCCAAAATCAGGAAAATAAAAAAACAAACCACACACCAAGCCAGAAATTAAAGCAAACCAAAAATGCGATGATGCTCTTGCATCAGAAAATGAGAGCATGTGAGATGTAATATTCCATAGGATAGGAGTACGTGAAGATTAGTGTAAGAGAGTGAATTGTTGCTGTAAGTGAGTGTAGATCATTTTATAAGTTTTTAAATTTTATTTTTATTTTTATTTGCATAAGTATAGATTCATTTTGTTGTGTTGATCTTGTTGTTGTAGAGAAATGTTGCCTAGTAGAATCACATTTGGAGACTTTGTCCTCATTTTTTGATTGCAAGATAATGACTCTTCTTTTCTAGGTTTTAGTTGCCTTTCTAACAGTTGTGTAGACTCTTAGCTCTCGGATCCATGGGTGGAGTGTGACTATTTGCACAGGGTGTAGACTTCACTATTGGAGCCGTCGTCGTGTCTTGTTTGAGTCTCTCCATCATGCTTTTGACTGGTCACCTCTCCATATCTTTTGGGCATTGCTCTCAATGATAGAGAAGAGCCATGACCATTGTACATTGTATTGCACTCAACTTGTCTAGAACGAAATATTACGCAAGTAATTGGTAAATAAAATGATGTATTAACAATGAAGCGAAAGCTTCAATAAATAATTTACAAAATGCACAAAATCAGAAAGTTTCTTAAAAGAAACTTCAGATAAGATCAGAGATGATCTTATCAATATAATTTACAATAAAATACATTATTGAGCATTAATAAATAAATAATGAATATTATTTTAATATCCTCCCTTAATGCTCAATCTGTCAACTACACCAAGATGCCCCCTGAATTTTACAAACTTATCTAGACTGAGCAACTTGGTGAGAATATTTGCTTTTTGCTCCTCTGTCGGAACATATAGCAACTGAACTGATCCGTCTTCAACAAGCTTCCGAATGAAGTGACAATGAGTTTCCATAGCTTGGTTCTCTCATGGAAGACTGGATTCTTGGCAAGTTTGAGAACTCCCTGATTATCACAGAACAAGGGAGTCGGACCTGCTTGAGATATTTGCATATCCGCAAGCATTCGACGAAGCTAAACTGCCTCACAAGCTGCCTTAACTGCTCCCCGATACTCTACTTCTGTCAAGGAGAGAGCCACTGCTAGCTGCTTCTTACTAGTCCATGTGACAGCACCAAATCCCAAATTGAACACATACCTAGATGTTGATTTCCTCTCATCAACTAAACCTGCCCAATCTGAGTCTGTGAAACCATTGAGTCTAGGATCGTGACTCCTAGTGTATAGAAGTCCATAATCAGAAGTGCCCTTCACATAACGCAGCACACGCTTCGCTGCTACCCAATGATTAGCCTTGGGGGCTGTCATGAAGCGTGAAATGTAGCTCATTGCAAAATTGAGGTTAGGTCTAGTGGCAATGAGATAGATGAGGCTACCCACTAGTTGCTTGAACAATGATTCATCTACTACCTGTGAGTCTGACTTGGCTGACAACTTGAGCCCCTTTTCCATGGGTGTGGAGGCAGGTTTGCAATCCTGCATTCGGAACTTATCCAGTAGACTTCGAGCATATTTGGATTGGGAGATGAAAATACTATTCTCGGTATGCCAAACCTCAACACCTAAACAGTAATGCAAAAGGCCCAAATCTATCATGTCAAATGTGCTGCACAAATCTTGTTTGATCTCAACGATCAAATGTGCCTAGCTGCCAGTAATGATCAAGTCATCCACATAGACAACAACAATAAGTATATCACTACTAGTATGTTTGACATACAGATTAGAGTCAGATGGACTCCTCTGAAAGCCATGATCTATGAGGTACTTGTCAATCTTGATGTACCAAGCCCGAGGAGCCTGTTTTAGGCCATAAAGTGCTTTTACCAATCTGCATACCTTATGTTCTTGACTAACAACCTTGAACCTTGGAGGCTGCGTCATGTAGAATTCTTCCTTCAATTCAACGTTGAGGAAAGCACTTTTAACATCCATCTGATGGACTTTCCAACCAAATTGGGCTGCTAAGGCAAGGATGAAGAGTTGAAAATCACGGCCAGGTATGGACGGAAATTGCGTCCAAAAACCTCACAAAATCACGCCAAGAAATTGAGAAAAGAAGCCGCGTGATTTAGATACACAAGGAGGCACTCGATTTTTAATCCTGAGAGTTGCGATTTTCAGTGAGAAAATACTCACGAAAAATCGTGAAACAAAACCCTCGAATTTCTAAATGCAAGACCTGCGATTTTTAGACCAGGAGATAACCAATTTCGAAAAATATAAAAAAATTCAATACTCAAAAAAATTCCACACGAATTTTTACTTGAATTTTTTTTCGAAAACAAATTCTTGCTCTGATACCATATTACGCAAGTAATTGGTAAATAAAATGACGTATTAACAATGAAGCGAAAGCTTCAATAAATAATTTACAAAATGTACAAAATCAGAAAGTTTCTAAAAGGAAACTTCAGATAAGATCAGAGACGATCTTATTAATATAATTTACAATAAAATACATTATTGAGCATTAATAAATAAATAATAAATACTATTCTAATACGAAAGGTTATGAACAGGTTCGAGTTTCTTCCATTACAAGTGAAAACTGCTTGTTAGAATGATAAGTTGATTGCATATTGTTTTTACACCATGAAAGCAATTGCCAATGAGGAGGAAAGCTGCTTTCTTGAGCACAAGTTATAGAGGTTTACTCTAGGTCTTCATTTTCACGTGTTTAGGTGGCATTACAATTGTGTAGCATGGAGCACAATCTTCAAAGGAATTGGAACGCTCGAGTCAAATTGATTGGGAAGTAGTATTAGCCAAGACTGAAAAGAGTAGACAACACTTTGTTTGTGCATAGTGTAACTCAGAGTTCATCCATGCAAGATTTGATAGTGAACTAAAGACTGATTCCATTGGCTACATTTGGTTGATCTACAAAAACAAGGTGGCACAAGCCAATATTTGACATGATACTCAAGCAGTAATTCAGACATAGGTAGGATAAATATGTGAATAACTATTCTTAGGCTGATTAGAAGCTTGTAATGGTGCTACTATTCAAGGTAGCATTTTGAGCAGAGAAGTTGCATTTGAGACAATGGGTGTTAGAGTATTTGTGCCCCACGCCTCCCTCTAAGCCTTCCATTGATCTTTTTTTGGCATCTTTGTGTGCTTTTATTTTGTATGTGTTTTAAATAAGCGGAAATTTTATATAATGGGGAGGAATATAACACCAATATTCCATTTCCATTCTGTGCCAAATGGTTAAAGTTAAGGGTAACTTCTAGTGGCGGTTGCAACTTCCTATATTATTAGAGATTTAGTGGCAATGGTCAACAACATTGGCTACAATTGAGAACATTGTAAACATTCCCTTGCTAAGTTTGAAATGAGAACATAGATATCATTGATATTGTAAACTGCTGTATAGGAGCAGTTGGCTACAAAGATCTTTTGGCTGCTAGAATTCTTGGAAGTGTGGCTGGCTGGGGATAAGTTCACAAGAAGTGAAAGAAGGATAAGTTCTCATATGTAGGTGATCATGCTTGACAAGATCCAGTTAGCAGTATGTAGACCTAAAAGTATACATGGGCGTACAATTTTGTTTCAAGTTCATGTAATGTACTTTCTCCCCATGTTTGCACTTATATAGAGGGCGGGGAGGGGCGGCGTTAGGAATTCATGTTCGTGTTCACATGGGTTAATATAATGTGTGTTTACTAGGTTTGTTAGGATGTTGTTGTATGGGTGATTTTAGGGATATGAGTATAATTAGGGAGTGGTTCCTATAATTTAGGAGATAAGCTTCCTACAAGTGTGTAATGTGTATTGAGCAAAATAATTGAATGGTAACATAATTGTATTATTATTGTGTGCACACTCAAATTCAACATTCTTTGCATTCAAAATCTGAGATTTTAGAGTCTCTACAAAATAACTCCTCTATAATGTCTATAAATTATTTCCCAATGAAAAGAAAAAGAAAGAATAGGGATAACTCTGGAAAAAATATCAAATGAGAAGCTTGAAGGAGGAGGAGGATCCGTTATTAATAACATGATCTCCTTTATATAACCTTTCATTTGTAACTCCTTTTTGTAGCTTCGTCTTGAAAAGCAAAAATTCAAAATAAACTTTATTTTTTTTCTCTACTTCTATGATAAAATGAAAATTTATTTTTAAGTTGTTACAAAATAACTCATGTAAAGTCACCTTTTAAAATAAAAGATAAAGTGTTATGGAACATCATTATCCTTTTCTTGACTTTGGTGGCTGTCTGCATTTTTTCGTTGACAACTTTGACTGTAAGGAAGCTATTTTGGCTTTGTAATTCTTGAAATTTGTTATTGCTGGTGCAACTGCTTTGCCATTTGTTATAGAGGTACTATTGAGGTGTATTTTCCATGTCAATAAAGCCTCATTGATTTCTTCAATCCTTTTATGTATATTAGAAACATCTTTATGGAAAGTTATCAAAGAGATAAAACATATTACTTAACTTCTGGGTAAGTGCAAGATAATGGGTCCACTTTTTGGTCAAAAAGTGGAAGTCTTTTTCCAAAAAAATCAAATTTATTATTGTTGGAGTAAAAATTTGAAGCACTTACAATAAATATTAAAATTGTGTAAAAATATGAAATGCAGGATTTTGCTTCTAGTTTTCAAATTTGTAATTTATTTTAATACCTAGAGGATAAAAGTTGGTTTTGTATAGGATGTATAAAAGTGAATTTTTTAAAATCGCATGTACTCACAAAATAATTTGACCTAAATGAAAATATTTTTCTAATTCTTTTTGTGGAAAGATGCATACGATGGTGAAGTTTGGATATATATATATAAAGGAACGCTTTTGACCCGGAGCTATGAACTGATTCATCCCACATGAATTAAATTATCAGCTGATATTCAGTCTGACCTGACACTTATTTGTAAAATGTTTTTTTCATAATGTAGAGAATGATGTCTAGATTGGTTAGACATTTTTTTTCAATATTAAAAGATAAAAAAATATTAATGTCATTTCAAGTTGAGTTTTTTTGTTTAAAAATTAATTAATAAATAAAAAAATACGCCCAATAGTAAGAAAATTACATATTTGAGAACTAGACATTGTCATTTGTAACGAGTTTTTAATTTGGTCCAAAAATTCTAAAGAAAAAGTTGTTAGCCATATTGGTTAAGTCAATTTTTTGCTTGTTGTTAACATAGCCTTGTACTTGCAAGTTCAAGGATGAGGGTTGGGTTTCCAAGTCTAAAACAAAAGCAAAACTGTGGGTTTCAAATTTGAAATTTTATGGAACACGTATCTATTCTAAAAAGGAATGTGTATATGGTCTAAATAGAAATGGGTGCCCATTTTAAAAACCAAAATGGGAAACCATTCCATACAATTAGGAGTTTAGGCTTGGGCACTCATTCCTAAACGTGTACCCGTTCTTGTTGGGATTTTCCCCCCTGCAAGACTTTAATTGAAAGTGGATTCAAATTCTCGCACCCAACCTTTTCCATGTTATTACCATCAATAATATCCTTTTTGAATAGCTCCTCTAGAATCATATCCCTAAAATTCTTTTTAACGGTAGAAACACCAACCAAATTAGATTCATTTTCTTTGAGAATATCAACGTCAAAAGACAAAATGTTAGTTCAAATATTAATCAATATTGAATCATATAGTTTGGTTAATCTTTTGAACTCTACCATGGACTGCTTCAAGACCATTAATTTCCATTCTATACCTTTATACCACATGACTGAATCATTTTCTTCAGGCTTATTAAAGACTTGCTGAGAAACCAAAATATTTACATCTGTCTTTATTGTTTCTTGTTGATTTTCAACTATTAATTGTAACACTATATCATCTTTCCTCACAACTTATAATTTAGTTTCAACTTTCTTTTTCTTATTCAAAAGTTGATCATATAACTTCATAGCTTCTTCAATATAAATAAGAACATTGAGATTAATATTCTCTATCCAAGCTTCAACCGCTTTACCATTAGCTTGATATTTTCCAATTTTCTCCATGATTTTAGTACTTATTCCTCTTGATGGTGTACTGGAAGATGCTAATGGCAAAACTTCAAGGGGCTTGTTTTGTAGGAAGTTAATGTTCTTACCTACTCTTTAAGCTGCTCCCTTGTTTCCTTTTCTTTCTCAAAATTTTCTACCAATTTGGCAATAGACATTTGGAAGTTATGAATATCACCTTCACAAGTTGATGGGCCAAGGTCTACTCGAGTGATATTATAATTTTCTTTTGTTATTTCTTCTTCATTCTTGTCTATTATGGGTTTCATTATTTCCACATATTGATCACCAGAAGAGGCATCTACCTTCAAACTTGAATTAGTGTGAGCTTTCTTTGATTGAAGTGTCATTTACAGCATCATCGCCATTGCATCAAAACTAGGGTCAATCATTTGAGTGTGCTTCCTCTTCTTAGCAACCTCCTTAAGTCGTGATGATGGGGATGATATTGCTTGAGATTTGGGTTTGGAGGAAGAGGAATGTGTGATGGGAGGTAGGGTGTGTTGAAATGTTGTCATTGATGTGAAGGGTATATAGAAGTTTGACTGTTGTCATTAATGTCAGAAGTATTTTGAACAAGATTATGAGCGAGATTAATTGTTGTCATGTCATATCATCACATTGGAGTGATTCATTACAGCAATTGGAGTGACATAGTCAAGGTAACTTGGATCAGTTTTATAAGGCAATTTGAAGCAGATTCATAAAGATATTTTTGAGCAGGGATATAAGTAGTATGGGATCATATTTGTAATTTAAATTAAAGACTTACACTTAGATATTTATTTGGGCCAATTCATTATTTGGCACCAATACATGAAGACAAAAATCCAAATGTAAAACAATATGGACCTCCCTCATGTTGATGCCTTCATCATCTATGCTGGCTGACTACACTTGGAATATTGTTTGAGAAAGCATTGATTATTTAGTGAGTAGCAATGCCTAAGTAAAAAGAAAATATACAATGCAGTGATCTTAAATGTGTTGAGGGCAGCGATTAAATTTTTGTGAAAGGAAGGCAACAATGAAGATAAATAAATAGCAGTGATTAAAGGCAGTGACTTAGTTATAAAGAAGCAATAGTTAAGGAAGCGCTTACAAGCAAGGAGGAATTATTAAAGAACAGCTATTCACATTCTAAAGCAGGGACTAAGAAGAGTTTAGAAAAGACAAAGTCATATAAAGACAAAATTAAAGGAAAAGACAAAAGTCATAAAAGACAAAAGAGGGTAGCAATCTAATTTTAATTAATACTAGGCAGCGATTCACAATTACCTTTGAACAGCAATGATATAAATGGAGTGGTTACTTTTTAGAAAGTAGTGATTTCATTTTTAAAGGCAATGAATAATTTAAGCGATAATAAGCAACGATTAAACAAAACAAAAGGCAACAATTAAAGTGAATAAAAAGCTGCGATCATTGTTTTGTTTATAAAAGACAAAAGTTATATAATTCAAATTTGTCTCATTCAAATTTGTCTTAAATGAAGAAAAGGTGCGATTCATTAGTTTTTGTTTTGAGCAAACAGATTTATTATGAAGGGATGCGAGTTGTCTTTGCAATGAAGTGGTGATCTTTTAAGGTGAAAGGAGATGCCTTCTAAGGAATTGCCTCTCTTGGCAAGATATAAAGGGAGTTTTTGAATAAATGTTTGGTGTGTGTTAAAAAAAGGAGATATCTTATAAACACAGTCAGACCTTAAGAATAGATCTGAAAAAGGTTTTGCTGTAGATTAAAAGGGAGTTTATGAGCAAATTGTTGGAGTAAATTGTAGCAGACTTGTGAAAGAAGAGAACAAATAGAAGATAGATTTATGAAGACTCTATGAGCATAATTGTGGACACTTTATGAGGTAGATTTGAGCAGACTTATAAGGCATGTTTATGAATAGAATTATAGCAGAAATATGAAGAAAGTTGAAGCATATTTGTGAAAGAATTTAAGAGCAGATTTATGATAGAATCTGAAGCAAAGTTGTGAAGAAGTCTATGTAGATTTAAGAAGGTTAATACATGAAAAAGTGATTGAATTAAAATTGTAAAGAGTATAATATCTACAAGAAGATCTTTATGAAGGCATAGAAAGAGTTTTTATGAGTGAAACAATTTTAGCTGGAAAAATTGTTTGTATTAACAAGGATAACAAATTACAATATATAGAGGAGGTAAATTACTGTAGACATTAAATGTCTACCTACCAACTACTGTAGAAATAATTGACCATTAAACAATATAAAAATATAATATTCTAACACCCTCCCTTAATGGTCAATCGTCTAACTAGCCTACAAAAAAAATCTGCAGGTCTTTTGGTCACAAATTCTTCAGGACACTCTGCTGTTGCTGAGACCCTCCCTGGATCTGCAGAATGTTAATGACCAAGAGAACCAAAAACCGTTCAGAAAAAAACAGAGAAGGCTGCCCCCTTCTTTAGAATGCTCTGCAACAATAGACAAGAGCCTGCCACTGACTCTGCCATTGAGATGAGTCCGCCACTAACCCTCCTAGAATCTGCAGAACTGCTGACCAAAAATCATCACAAAACTTCCAACCTGACCTTGGGTAATAGAGCTGTCCCTCCCTGAAACCAGAGACACACCGAGAACAACTGCCATGATTTTGAGGATAAATCGGCAAACTGTCGAAACTTTTGCAGATGAGCACAACGCCCCAAAACAGGTTGCAAGAAGATAGATGTGCAGATGTTCGCTCTAGCATCGCCAGGTGTGACCAAAAAACTGATTGTGATAAAATAAACCACGATTTTTGAGGAAAAAATCGCCAAACCCAAGATTACAAATCATCGTTTTTTCGGAAAAATGATAAAAACCAAATACCAAAGAGCCCTCCTTAACGACAGAAACCTTGACTAGGGTCTACAGGAGAAAAAACTCTTAATTTTTGAGTGGAAAATTATAAACCCTCCCAGAATTTTTTAAGGGAAAAAATTATGAAAACCCATACAAATTTTTTTAAGGGAAAAAATATTAAAACCCATACAGATAATATTTTTTTTTTTTTGTTTAAGGACACAAAATTATAAAAACCAAAAAATCTCTCACCAAGCACGAATTTCGAGGCAAAAACTTCGAGACACCTAAAAAAACTAACGACAACTCAGTTGAGATCTCGAAAAACCCACAAGGAATCTACAATCGGAAAAATTTTTCGCCTTGAAATAGAGGGTCAAAATCCTAGATGAATTTGTAGAACCCTAGACAGCAATGGAAGCTTCAAAATATTGCAGAAAAATGTGCCAAAATCTTCAGATTGTGTATGCCAAAGAATGCAAATTCAAAACTAGAAATTGCACGCTAGGAAATGCGGCTAAAAAAGACCAAACGCGTTCAGAAATCATGTGCAAAAATAGGCAAAAACGCGTGCCAAGAAGCAACCTAGATAGTTGCAAAAAGAAACCGTGCCTAAGGCCAGAAAAATGCGAGAAGAGAAACCCGTGTTATTGCACCCATAAATGACACGCGACCAGGAGATTTCTTAGAGAAAAAAAATGCGCAGGCAGAACCTTCATCGCACAGAAAATCTTCGTGTGTTTTGTAGACGAAAAAAGCGCCTTAAAGAGGGTTGCACGGGCGTCGCAGAAAGAGGGTGACGACAGAGAAGAAAAATGCGTTAAAAACGACGAGAAAAAACCTTCAAAAAATCGACACGCGGGTTACAGACAAGGCTGATCGTGTAGGCAGAGAAGGTGGTCACGCACACAGAGAAGGAAGACCCTTCACACGACAAACACCCTTCATGCGATTTCAATGGCCAAAAACCACAAATTTGCAAAGTCAGAAGACGGGTCTAAAATGCTTTACGAGTTTGAACTCAGAAAACCCACTTTTGCGAATTCATACCAAAACAGAGAGCCCTCCCAGAATCCTGAGCCCTCCTGTGAGGGAGACAATCTCAGAATGGCTTTGATACCATGAAACAATTTTAGTTGGAAAAATTGCTTGTATTAACAAGGAGAACAAATTACAATATATAGAGGAGGTAAATTACTGTAGACATTAAATGTCTACCTACCAACTACCTACCAACTATTGTAGAAATAATTGACCATTAAACAATAGAAGAATATAATATTCTAACAATAAGAGGTATGTATGTGGAAAGAATATGCAAGCATATGTAATCATACAAGCATATTTATGTTATGAGAAAGAGGGGAATCATGGAATGAAAGAATAAAGATTGTAATGTCCATCATCCATTGAAGAAGCAACTTAGAGGGTGGTACTTTGTTTTGGAAGTTGGTGCTTTCTAAAGGAGATATTGACACCTCTAGTAGGTTGGTGCCTACGGGTTGGTGCTCACAAATTGAATGAGGGGTTGGTGCCTCTAGTAGGTTGGTGCCTACAAAGTTTGTAAAAAGAAGATTAATAAAATCAATATTTTTTGCCTCTAGGGGCGGGGGAGGTGTTGGTGAATCAATATAAGACCAACTTCTTCAATTTATAACTTTGGCAATTGTAAAGCAATAATCAAAGTATCCACACATGCAAGATCTAACAATATAGAACACAAGATGCACACATGATTTTACATGGAAACCCTTGCGAGAGAAAACCATGGCAAAATATTGCTTTTATAGGAAACTTCTTACAACTTCATAGACACTAACCCACTGGAGACACCAATCCCCACAACTGAGCACCAACTCAGCAAGAGACACCAATCTCTTTAAAAACGAGGCATCAACCTCCAAAAGAATAAAGTGATAAGTGCTTGATCTTCTTCTTGCAACAGATCGGATCCTCCTCCACAAATCTGCTCAAAAAGCTTCTTGAAATCTGCTTGTAATCTTCAATATTTTCTGCCCATAGATCTGCAATGATTCGCCCTTAAATTCTGCTCCTAGGTCTGCAATAATTCACCTTCAATTCTGCTCTTAGATGTACAATAATTCACCTTCAGTTCTACTCTAACATTCACCTTAGATTTGCTTCTAAAGTCTGCTCTAGATCTGCTATGAATAGGAATAATATTCAATGAATTGCTTGATTTTGTTAACCCCAAATGAACTCCATTTTATATATGCAAATGCACTGTCATGTCCCCAATTTTGGAGTAAGTTTAATTTAATTAAATTAATTAATTAAGTTGTCCAAATTAATGATTTTTCATAAGGATGACTAATTGATTATTTTAATTAAATTAAGTGGATTATTAAATTAGTTATTTATAAGGTTATCAAACAATTAAATATTAAAAGGTGACCTTATATTTAATTAATTTAATAAAGTGACTTGAAATAAAATAATATTATAAAGTCACTTGAAGAAAATAATAATTTATTCTAGAAGCTTCTTGGAGATGTGGTTGAAAAAGTATAAAAAGAAGCTTTCGCTGGGCATTTTTGGCATGGTTGAGTTGATTACTACATTTCTACATTTGGTGAGCTTAATGCTTGGCAAACTTCACTTGTGAAATATCAAGCCTAGCTGGTCCTAGTTTTGCTTGTAGAATACCAAGCCTAGCTAGTTTGGGAGGAGTTACTTCAGACTTCTCAAGTGGGCAAAATTAGTGGTCTTTGGCCAATTTTGGAAGGGATCATTTGGAGAATACATTGAAGATCAACATTTAGATTGTATTGAAGAAAATTATCATCATTGGAGGGCAATCGATCCAAGGAGACTAGTTGCAAATTTTGGCATTGGAAATTAGTATCCTTTTGATGAAGAAAGGAAGTTCGATTCAAGGGAGCAATTGCAGATATTTATAGAGGAAATTCAGACTTGAAGGGTAGATGTCTTGCTTCATAAATGGTGCGATTTGATGAGGGGATCAAACTTGCTTCATGACTGGTGAAAATCGTCCCTTTCCTGCAGTAAGCTGGGCGCACCCAAGGAGCTGCGATTTTTGCAGGAAGCTGATTAAAAAAATTCTGAATAAATTCTCACAGCATTGATTGGCCTTGAAAAGACTAGGCGCATCACTAAGGAGCAGAAATTTGGCCTTTCCTAGGAGAATCGAACATTTTGTATTGCTGCAAGCTTCCAATCAGGTTCTATCAGAAATTCTACATCAGTCAGTTACTTGCATTTTAATCTCAGAAATTATCATATTTGTATGCCAAGAGTCTTGGCAATCTCGTGTAGTTCATTGCATCCATTCGGCATATGATAATAGCATTGCAATCTTGTAATCAGCTTGTAGACTTTTAATATCATTGAAATACAATATTGGAGATATAAGGAGTTGCATGACATCTATATGACAAAATGTTTGTCATTGTATTTACATTACTTGAAAATTAGTTTTCATGCCAAGTGTTTGTCTAAATGTCTCTTGGCTGTAGATGCTTATTTGCATTTAGGAATTCATGTATTTGCATTTGAAAACACCCAAAAGAGCTGCATTTCATTTTAGTTACTTGCCTAGTTGTCTTAGCAAACATTTCCAAACATTTTACATCATTTGCAAACATCAAAAACAATTTCACAACAAACTGAAAACAAAATCAGCAAGTACAAACATTGTATGCCAACCATTTGACAAAATTCCTAAGGCAGAAATTGAAGAGTTTTGAGTCTAAATCAGAAAGGCTTAGTAAATGCACCCCTTAATCCAATGGATGCAACCCCGCATACAGGTAGGCCAAGATAGCATTTTATTTATGTTTATTTCCCTTCACCAAGGTGGGCGCTCATCTCCATGAGGTTGGCCCAAGTAAAATATTTTATTCTAATTTTAAATGCATTTTAACTCCCATGAATGGGTCTCCCCCAAGAGGGGGGTCGGCCATAATAATAAAAAAATATTTTGCAATTTTAAAACACTTTGGGAAGGGTACCAAGAGTCTAAGGTTCGGCCCTTAGCAGCAAATTTATTTATTTTATGTTACTTCTGATTTTCTTGCACCTTAAGAGGGCAAACATATGATGGCAACCAATTTATGCATTTAATAAAATCCCCTCCATAGCTGGCCTTTGACATCAATGACAACATTTTCAACATATCAGTCATCTCCTTACTAGCCAAACTGATGGGTCCGTGGCTGTATTTGTATAATAGAAATATAAACTTTGTCCAACATATTAGAACCATCATCCTCTATGTCATCTACATCCCATTATAGCTTGATGGCTTTGATTTGCTCCACTGTTAGCCTCATCCAGTCTCACTTTCTGACTTAAATGTCATCCTTACAATCTTCCTGGTAATCCTCTAAATGTGGAATGTGAACACATGATGGGCCAAGATGCAGGTGATCTCTAACACAATTCTTGCTATCAAAAGAGAGTCTTGTCAAATAGAAATGTAGGCTGAATTTTGCCAAAGATTTCTCAATGTTTTGGACATCCAAAGAAGACTAACAAGTATAAGGACTTAGATTCAAAGGAAAGGGGTACCCTGCTTTCTTTCTTTCCATACACTTCTTATTAACCAAGCCTATCTGCCTGCATATCTCGATGAGAATGAGGTTATCACTTACATAGTGAGGTAGCTTCTAATATTATCATCAAAATCTCCTATCTTGATGTATTTGAATCTTGGATATTGGATATAATAACTGCCAAGTTGAGTTATTAGACTTGTAGCTTCAGGAGAGATCTTGAGTTCAACATTTTGATCAAGTTTCTCACAATCAACATGGTGAAAGCATCATTAACCTAAGTTACCTACTGGCTCGACTGGTTCGTATCTATGAAACCCTAAGACGCGGGTACGTGGGCAAAATTTTTTAGGGGTTTTGGGTAATGATGGGTACGCAGGTATATATATATATATTAATAATTTAATATATTATAAATCTATATATGCATTATATACAAAAAATAAGAGAAATATAGAGAATTGTAAACTAAATCATTTCATAGTATGATACTTGATCATTGATCAATGCCAAATGACAAAGATAAATATTAAATGCCAATTGATAGTTGAAAATAATTCAAATAAAATTACTGAATTACAAAATGTAGTTCATGAAACATTGAAACATGATTCAATGTTCATTGTTCATGTGCTCATCAATCATCAAAAGGATTGTCAGAATCATCATGACTTGGATTTTGAGTGGTTTCAACTTCAAAATCATCATCATTTGAACCCAAAGCGGATCCAACACCATGTGATATGTCATCAATATCACCCACATCATCCATAGTGGCTCTAGCAAGATCCTGAATGGTTGCATCCAAGTCAGTAGACTCGGGTGCTACATCCAAAGCCTCGCTGCCCCCTGCCTATATTGAGGATCCTTACGTGACAGAAGACGCAAATTGGAATGAATGTACACTAAGTCTTCAGCTCTTTTTGCAGCCAACCGGTTACGCTTCACTGAGTGGATAAAGGAGTATGTACTCCAATTCCACGCGTAAGAGCTTGCAACTCGAGAGAAAACCAACAAATTGAAAATAAAATAAAAATGCAAGATAAAATTCAAGAATGTCAAGTAAGTTAAATTTTACAATACAAGGGAAAACAAAAACTTACTGGTGATATTCCGACGTGCCTGAGCATATAACTACACGTTCATCCACATCTGAACAATCCTCCTGTAACGTGTTTTACTATGATTTTTTGATTTTCCTGTGATAAACATTCCAAATTCTCTCATGACACTTGTATGCACTTCTGGATCACTGAACATTCTACTAAATGCCGTCTTATACCCATTAGCAACTTCACCATCTCTATATGGCAGTATTCTCCCTGGGATAGAAAGTATTTCAGTGGTATAGTACCTCGGAGATAGGGCATATGCAAGGAGGTGCAATGGAGTTGTCATCTTGTTCCAACGATGAAGAACAATTGCTTCCACCCTTTTGTACAAGGTGTCTTCAGGATCATTCTCTTTTTTTTGTATTTCTATTTTTATTTTTTCCAACATTGTGTCCATGCTATCATAGACATCCCCTAAGCATGGTTCATCTGTATCAGCAAACCGAAGCATAGACATGATAGGTTCGGTGAATTCCAATACATAATTCACACGATCCCACCAATCGTCATTCAAGATCAATGCCTTGACTTTTTGGGCCCTCTCTGAATTTGATTGCTTCCATATACTCCATTGGTTGCTAATAACCATTTGACTCAATGCATCTTTCACCTTCACAAGTCGTCTCAGAACAATTGTGTGAGATGCAAACCAGGTCTCGGGAACCTAAAAACATGTTAATAGTAAGTTAATAACACATTTAAAATATGTAAATAATGCAAAAAATTATTTTATTCAATTATGTAAAACATGACATAAATGATAAATGAAACTAAATAAATTAAATTTTAAAATTTACCTTCAACAATTCCAATGTTGAAAAGTTCTGAAAATTGCTTGTGACATATGGTGGTTTGTCACAAACATCTGGATCTCCTCAAACTCCTGGTATATTTCTTTCACCCACTCTATTTGGGTGCCAATTGCTTGCATCACCAAATTGAGGGAGTGTACGGTGCACGGTGTCCAAAAGATGTGCTCATATCTGGCCTCTACCAAAGCACCTGCAGCCCTGCAAACTTTTGCATTGTCCGTAACTACTTGACAACATTTTCACTACCCACCATCTCTATGGAGTCAATGAGAATCCTGGAAATGAACACTGCATCTTTCACTTGCCCTTCACAGTCAACCGCCCTCAAAAACATTGCCCCCTTGGGGGACACTGCAATAACATTAATCAATGGACGGTTTTTGCAATCTTTCCATCCATCGGAAACAATAGATACACCTGTTTCAACCCAAGAATCTCTAATTGGTTTTAGTTGGGCCTCTACATATTTCCTCTCTTTTTGCAATAAGGTGGTACGCACCTTTTCATACCCAGGACTTGTGAAATCAGGAGGTGCACTATTTATTGCTGACACCATGTCCTTCCAATATGGTGATCTCACCAAGTTGAATGGAAGACCATTGGCATAGAGGCAACGTGCAATTTTTTCTTCAGCAATATCTCTTGCCTCCATTTTAAATGCTTTCTCTAATGGACCTCTCTTGCGGGTGGTGGTTTTTGGTTCTTCATCTTCTTCTTCCGTAGAGGGTATAGACAAGAAGGGATGTCTAGAGGGCCTAACTATCTGATGAGTGGGTAATGTTTGTTTTTTCTTTCCGGAACTATAACTAGTTTGTTTTCCTCTTGCAATTGAATTGTTGGCATCTTCTTGTTCTTTTATAAATGCTGCTATTTGTACAGTAGATAACCCCTTCTTATCTGGGCCCACACACATGTTAATCCCTTTACCACCAGGGCCCATAAAATGAAGTTTTACTCGGTAGTAGGAGCTATTATATTGTACATTGCAAAAATTACACTTCCAAACAAACCCCCCACCTCCAGGAATTTGTGAAATTCGTGTGGTATGTCTCCATAAAGGAGATCCTTTATCAATTTTAAACTTTTGGCTTCCATCCCCACCCACTGAACTTTGACTACTAGCCATTGTTGCAATCTATAAAAAAAATGAAAAAAAATATATATATTTGAAAAACTTCTTCACAAACTTGAAAAAATTCATCAAAAACTAAGAAACTTAAAAAAATTCATCAAAAGATTGAAGAATAGGGTTTAAATGCATACCTTGAACACTTAAATCTCCTTTGTAGAAGCTATTTGCCACTCCACAATCGATCTCCTTCAAATGCAATCACCTCCCTTCAAAATGCTAAGATGGACACAAATTATGGAGAGAGCAAAATGAGAGGTAAAAATGAAATGCTTTAGTGTTAAAAGGCCTCATATTGGGTCGTTTTAGGGTTTTGTAGCAAAATAGAAAATAAAAAATTGTTTTTTTTCACTTTTGGGCCCACTTTTGAAGTGCTGGGCCGTGGGTTCTCAGGGGTTCGCCCGCTGCGCAATTCCTACTGCATCAGACGACGCGGCTCTAGGTACCCGCGACAGGTGTAGCTCCGGCCCTGTGGTTCGCCTCGCGCGCGCTGGTACGGTCTCCATCAGGCAGGCACGACTCAGCGGTACTCCGCACAGACATTGTGCTTAACCCGCATCGTTCGACCAACCGTTCGGTAACCGGGTACTAATCCAAAGAACACGTAAATGAAGAGAAACAAAAGATAAATCTGCAAGATTGTGAGGGATTGGAGCGACATGATGAGTAGGAATGGTATTGGAAGGAAATGTTCCTCACTCCACTTAAAATACCATAATAAAATACAATTATTTTTCAATTTTTGACTAATCCCTCATACCTCAGCATTAAGGTTTAATACAAACAATATTATATGGTTTATGGATAGATGTTTGCCTTAAAAAGAATTTAACATTCAAGCCATGTTGATATCTAGCGGTCAGAGTTTCTGGAATTTTTTTAATGGTGATAATTTTCAAATGAATCAAAGGAACCAAAGCATAAAAATTCACATTAATTGTGGAAGAGATCATTTATAATTACGTATTTCCTATGTTCCATAGGGACATGTCCCCAGCCCTGAAACTGGCATTCTTCTCCCCCATTGCCTTTTTGAGATGGTGCAACACTAGAGACGGTCCCTAGCCATCCTCAATTTTTCCCAAAACTTTGGAACATCCCTGAAACGGCACAGAATATTAGGAAATGTCTGCAAGATGTTTGGCCATCCCAGGGACAGCCAGGTATGTCTGAGAAGTCTCTTGATCACCCCAGGGATGTCTAAGCATCCCAGACGGAAAAAGGGAATTTTGCATGTTTAAAAAAAAATTGAATTTATGAAAAAACAATAGTTTAAAAAGGCATCCTGGACATGCGGGTCTAGTAGATGATAATTGTAAATACTTCAATTCTCCAAGAAATTCTTATTGTATTACGCCTGTAGTTAATCAATACATATGTCTGTTTGATTTTCAGTTCATTTGTGCTTATTTGAAACTAGCCAGATGGCAGCTGCAAATACTTAAACTAAATCAGTATTTCCTATTCTGATTTGCCTACAATAAAACATTATATATGCATGGTTGGCCTTTTAGGCCATGTCTATTTTGAGGGAGCTCTATGCTTTTGTCATAAAAATGCCATTAAAACCAGCGTTACCCCAAGTTTCCAGGACGGGGACGGCAGGGGATGGTGGGACGAGTCAATAAGTTTCTTATTTTTTGGGCCAAATTTGGGGATGGCAGGGGGATGGCTATATAAAATATAAGGAAAATTTAAAATATATTGGGAAATAATAAATATTCATACGAAATCATGGATAAAGCATGCATAATATACATTATAGAACCTCATAATATTCATGCTGATCATCATTGTCTAGATTTAACATCCACAAATCTGAGGTGTCCTAATAATTCCAGTTAACTCATAAGAATTAGGTTTACATTAATGTCTTTTACAACTTATAATCAGAAGTACAAGATCTGTTTGTACATGCATAATCTCTAGCCTAACTAATTGCATACTGAAAACATACACTTTTCCCCATGTATAAATAGCTTAATGCCCTATTTCAACAACAATCAATGACTGGTAGATTATAGTTCATCTGGTTGGTACAATTAATACATCATAATGATTAGATCAGCATAAGCATTAAATACTGTTTTCTGCTTTCTGTAGAAAGTTTTTGCAAGATACAAACAATAAATTGTTATTATGATTACAAGAATGGAATAAGATAAATAGTTCATGATATTACATCAAGCTGCCACATCATTGTAAAAACTGAATTCTAATAATTTTGAATTAACGACCTTAGATGGAATCAGTTACAATCTCAGTAGTAACTTTAACATGTTGAAACACAGGGGACAGCTGCCGTCCCATTTTCTCAACCCACCCGTCCCCCTGTTTCCGATCTGTTTCCTGGTAATTTTAAAAAATAGGGGATGTCAGGGGACCGTCCCCCAACCGTCCCCTTGTCCCCAGGACATCCCGGGGACAAGGATGGCTCATTTTAGATAGGGGATGCATCCCCGGGTTTCCCTGATTAAAACTTGATATAGGCATGTTTGGTTTGTGCTTGTAGTTCACATGAAAATATAGGGTGAGGAGAATTTTCAGCAACATTCCCTTTTCAAGTTGGAATGAAGTCCATAAAAGGATACACACTGTAGATAGTTAAATCATATTAGTTTACTTTTGTTATGTTGTACAATCGACAAGAATAGTTAAGCTTCGTCAATTGGGTCGAGTAGTTTTGGGTAGTTACTAACAGTTGGGAAGCCCTTAGCAACCTTTGGCAAGTTTAAGTATTTCCTTGTAGTCGGGACAAGGGACCGCATTGTGCAAGAAGTTCCTGATCCCAAATTTATATGAAGAACATTGATGAATAAAATTACTTGTTATACTCTTTCATCTCATATGTTGTTCAATATGTTCTTATCCAGTTCAATTCTTCATCAATAACTATGTTTTACTTTATCCTATAAATTGCCTAGCCGTAGATGAATTAAACATTTGGCACTGTTGCACTTCAAGAAATTGGGTTAAAATAACAAAATAATGGGACAGCTGATTGAAGAACCTGTTAAGTTGATCCAAGAAAGAGAGGACAAACTCACCCAAGACCTGGTAAAATTGTGGAACATATCAATCAAAGAACACATACGAGAAGAAGTTGAGCGAAGGAAAATCCCACAAGAGGTCATTTGCAATAGCTTCAAGGTAAGAAAGGAGGTGGGCATTCTTCTTGATCATATGTCATGACTACTTGCAAGACATTTGATAATGCGATCATGAAATACAAAGACAGCAAATAAGGTAATGCTACGAGAACAAAAGCCGAAGAGAAAAGAGTGAAGAGCACAAAGATATACTGAGAGGGCGAGAAGTGGGGGGGGGAAAGGAAGGGGTGAATCAGTATATCAACAAACTTTTATCAACTTTAAACTCCAACACAATATCAACTATGTAAGAATATAACAATATGAACAAGTTGACACCAAGATTTTACGTGGAAACCCTTACGGGAGAAAACCACGGTACAAATAATGTACTTTATGAATTATATAAGTTTTACAATGAATGTAGGCACCAACCTACTTGAATCACCAACTTTTACAATTTAGTAGGTACCAACCCACAAAGAGCACCAACTCCTATTTCTGATTTAGTAGGCACCAACCTACAAGGAGCACCAACTCCTAAAGTTCGTAGGCACCAACCTACTGGAGGCACCAACCCCACTTGCCAAGCACCAACTTAGCAAAAATAAGATAACTTCAAAAACAATGTTCCACCTTCAATGTTGCTTCTTCAACGGATGATGGACATTACAATCTTTATTCTTTCACACCATGATTCATCTCTTTCTGATAATATAAAGGTACTTGTATGATTCATTTTCAATCCTACTCATACATATATTTTCCTTCTTAATTCTTCATATGTTCCCTTGTACAAATCTGCTTATAACCTATTCATGTATCTACTCCAAAAGGTGATATATTGTATGCTCCAAATTCTGCTCCAAATCAGGTATATGGTTTGTGACAAGAACTGTAACAAGTCTGCTCTTGATCTGTCTTATAACTTACTTCAATATGCTGAAAAGAATTTGTTCAAAACTACCTCAGGTGTCTGTTCAAATCTGTCTTGACTATTATTGCATAACTACCATATACTTTCCTTCAAATCAGTATGATCTTCTCTTCATAAATCTGTTTATTATGCATCCATAAGTCTGTTCATAAACTCTCCATTATAATTCTGTTCATAAACTCTCCATTATAATTCTTCTATACATCATTTCAGATTCAAATAATCTTCATTGCTATATTCCCTTGCCTTCTTCTCATTAATATCTTTTTCTTTACACAATACTCAACACACTTTTTCTTTGTGATGTAAGTTGTCTCTTTAAAGCTCACACAAGAGATAAACTTCTGCTCTGAATATTATATATTCATCTTCCTTACACACTTTGCACGTTTGATCTGCTCTGAATATTATATATTCATCTTCCTTACACACACTTTGCACGTTTGATCTGAAACTCATGTATATGTTGATCAACCTTTACAACCTTTGGTGAAAGGACATATCATTTAAAAAATCTGCTCTTACATTGTTTGGAAAATCTGATTCAGTTTTCCTTATCAAACTTAATCGCACCACTCCATTAATTTTTCTTTTATAAATCTGAATAAATCGTACCACTTCATTTATGAAGTGCTTCTCTTCACAAGTAAAATCGCACCTCTTCATTAGTGAATCGCATTATTTAGTTGACTTATAATATTCATTGTCTTTTGACTTTGAATATTCATTTTGGCACTCTTTCATTTGGTTTAGTTACATACTTTAATGAGTTACATACTTTAATGATGGACACGTTTTATCTGAAATGTAATTTCTGTATTCTTAAATTTAATCGCTGCCTTCTAAAGACTTGTCTTTTCTGACGTGTCTTCTTCTTTTTTTGTCTTTTTCATTTTGTTTTTATTCAACTCTAATTGTCTTTTTCATTTTGTCTTTATTCAACTCCCTCTAATTGTTTTGTTTAATCTGAAGAATCGTGTTTTGTCTTCAAATGATTTTGTTTTATTTTATTAAATCTGAAATTGCATCACCTCATAAAGTCGTGCTTCTTCAAACATTAGCAATCTATTCATGCTGCTTTATCACTTATTTAGTAACATTATTGTATCTTCCTTCATAGTCACATCTCTTCATGATTAATTCATCTTTCTCTTAGGAACTGCCATGAGTTGCATTGAAGGTGCAGAAGTAAGTCCTTTCATTGCCAAATTTCCATTTGTGCATTTATTGTAATCCATTTCCACAGAACCACATGTGCTTATGGCGATACCTTAGTGTAGTTTTTAAGCTTTTAACCTTTCTTATATCCACATTACTTATACAATGCCCATAGGACTTTAGCTCTGATAATTCTTGTAATTTTCTCCCAAGAGCGATCTGCTTGTTTAACTCTATGACTTCCATCCATTATGGCATTGTGCCTTTTTGCACTCTATTTATGTTCCATATGCGGCAAGTCATCCAACATTACACTACAGCTTATCTGGATTACATTTATAAAGACTTTATGCATGCTATATACAAACCAAAGTAATTTTGGATAGCTCTGACTATGGACTACAAAGCCAGGGATTTAGATGCTGCAACAAAGCATCTGCAAACATGTTCCCAGAGGAGACTGCACCATCTATACATTAATGATAGTATGTTGATACCCTTCTTGACATGATTTTTACATCAATGACAACTTTGTCTTTTCAACTTTAACATCAATGACAACATTTCCAACAGAGAGGAACACAGAATAACGTCATATCTATAGAAATTAATGCCCTTATACCCAAACAAAAATCAGAAGTTATCAAACAGCGATCAAAAAAAAAAAACAAGAGATAACACAATCCTTGAGGATTTTAAGCAAAGAGAAAGGAGAAAATTACGAGAAGCATTCAAGGAAAGTACTAATGTACGATTCCCAAGTCAAAGTCCTTCCTGAGAATGAAGTCAAAGTAAGAGCATAAGCTGAAGTTGGAGTGCTGAAATCAAAACCTCCATTTAGAAAATAAAAACAATTCCTCCATAAGAAACCATACGAGTAAGGAGTGGCAAGAGATAGCAAGACATCTACCCTTACCCGATGAAGCAGGGGTCAATCTCTCTGACCAAGTAGACAAACCAACAAATGAAGATGAATGGGAAGTAGAGTCTAAAGACTCTGCACTTGAGAATAACATCGGAGGCAGTGAACGACTATCAATCGAAGAAAAGGTGGTTGAAGGATGTAAACCTAAAACTCCTGGGCCAAAAACACATAAAACTAAAGACAACCATGTATGAAATACTAATGCAAGACGAGTTGAGGATTCCCACATGGCTGAGAGTCTGAGTGAAGCACTGAAACGTTTGAATCAAAACCCCTTGCTAACTTGGTTCCAAGCATGGATGTTGCATCAAATAAGGATGGTGACTCTTTCATCAAGCCCGAGTATTGAAAGGAAAAAATTGCCTAAATTCGTAGGCAATGGGTCAAAGGATCCCACACAACATTGCAGAACTTGTGAAACGATCTAGACAGTGAATGGCCATGAGGATAGAGCCTATTGGCTACAATCCTTTCTAGCGACCATAAGAGGAATAGCTATCAATTGGTACACAGAAGTCTATCCAACCTTCAAAACTTGGGAGAGATTAAAGAAAGCTTTCAAGGAAGAATTCAACAAGTGCACTTTTTGATTGTCCAAAACTAATTCTAGCTATTTGCATTTGTCTTTTTTCCTTTTGCAACAAAAGATTAACTAAATTTTTCAAAGGTGAAATTCTGACTCAATGTCAATTATTGATGACTAGAGCAAACCGTATCATCTTTATCCACTAGTTTATTAACACCAAAGTGTTGAATCCTTAGGTCTTCCACTCTAATTTGTGTTAGAGTTATCATGTATTAGAGAATAATTAATTAATCTTTAATTAATTATTATTCTAATTCTCATGCACTTAAGATAAACTTAGGATTGCTTTATTAGTTAACTCAATGCTTTATTTATGTTATCTACAGAGCTAATATTAGATCATTCTGTCTCATCACACAACGTGTTAACACTTATCATGATCTAATCCCTTTATCATTAGGGTTGCTCTTATAAAGCATTCATTATCTCTTGTATTATTCATTTTGTAAGTATTTTCTTTTTGAGGAATAGCAAATCTTTGTTTTGCAAAGCTCTTGGGTGGAAGGTGTTTTGTTCATTGTTTGATCCAGTGTCTCGTGTTATTCACAAATCTAACATGGTATCAAAGCAAGAATTCAGTGAACCCCTTCTCCATTTCTGAGTTTTCTCATTGAGGGTTACAGGATCGGATCTAAAATTTTCAATGCTTTTTTGCAATTTTTGGAGGTGGGCGAACTTTAGGAGCACTTTGGGGCGAAATGGACCTCACCATCGTGTTCAAGAGGTTGATTCGACAAATTTTGATATAAAATTTGTCTATTATTGGTGCAGGGGCTTCAGAGGCAAAAAAAAATTACTAGGGGCCTTGGTATGACCCCTATACAGAATTGTACGCTTTTTTTTTTAAATAAAAAATAATAAAATGCAACGCTTTAAAAAGTGTTGCACTTTATTAAAAAAGCGTGCCACCTATTTTAGGCGGTGGCCACCACAGTCTGCCACCAAAACCCATCGCTATGCTTGGTTTCATGTTTTCAACCACCGCAGGCTTCTATGCTAAGGACTTGGTCACATTTGTGACCTTCTGCTATTGCCCAACCCCTTTGAAGCCGTTCAACCCCAACCCACAGTCCTGTTGATGACCAAGGGCTTCGCCTAGATCCAAGCTGCTAGCCCCCCGGTCCTACATGCGACAGGGGGTTGTTTTTTTAGCCCCCAGATTAGCCTGAGGGCCAAATTGGCCTTTCTTTGCAACTTTTACAAATCGGGTATATCTTGGGTGTACGAAATTTGTTTTTTGAAAACTTTATATCGTCCAAAAGGTAGTTTTGAGCCCGTTCTAGATTTGCAGGTATTTTTTCTTGTTTTTTTACTAGAAACTTGCTACAATCAATTGAAGTTAGCCCTTTTTTTTGCGCTTCTAGGGCCATAACTTGGGCAAATCGACTTTGTTTTTTATGAATGAATAGGCGTTGGAAAGCTCTTTTAGTGCTCTACACAGCCATGCAATCGTTTTTTGTCGAATAGTCACCAGGTACACAGAGATCTCTCTAATGTGATTTTTGCTTTTTAAGCTTTTTTGCTCTCAAAGTTGTATTAGGATTTGGTTTTGACTATTTTGGGGTGGTATATTTCTCACTTTCAATATCTATATACATCAAAGATCAAAAATCTTATGCCACACATTGTTTTGGAAACCTCAACCATCATGGCAGACACTTCTTCATTTGAATGTCTTACCCCGCACAACTATCCTACCTAGAAAGCTCAAATGACAAAAATTCTCATGTCTAAGGATTTATGGTCCACTTTGGACAAAGTACAGCTAGCATTGACTTGTCAATTTGACATATTTCAGCATAGGAACAAGATAGATGAGGCTATGGGTTTGATTTCGTTGCATGTTTCAAACAGTCTCTTGTTTCATTTGGAGTTTTGCAACACTTTGTTGGCGTTACAATTCGCACCTCTGGAGTGCGTATTGGCAACGGACAGCTATGCATAGTACGTAATGACTGCTCTTCAAATTAGGAAGGGAAGCTCCCTCTTTTGCTGATATGCGTGATAAAGTAAATGTTTTAAATCCTATCTTTTTGACTCAGCTGGAAGAAGCACAAGGTTAAGAAAACCAATACATTGCAACTAAGGTTTTTCTTTGGTTTTGCAGATCTTAACTACAACTAACTAAATGCTTTTACTATCCTATTTCCTCAAGAGAAACAGAGCATGAGGACTTAGGAGCAGGGAATTGGTATACAACAATCTTCACTTCTAAATTCCCCAAGAGATGGCTCCTATCCGAGGTGTAGATATGAAACAAAGATTATTAATCACAACAACACACGATAAACCTTACTTCTAAATTCCCAAGGGGGAGACGACTCCTATCCGAGGTGTAGATATGAAACAAAGCTTATTAATCACAACACACGATAAACCTTACTTCTAAACTCCCAAGGAGGAGACGACTCCTATCCGAGGTGTAGATATGAAACAAAGCTTATTAATCACAACATGAAAAAATAACTAGGACAACAAATCATACGAAGGACCTATCAATACAATTAATGATCAAACCAACAATTATATTTAACTAAGCAAACATATGTTGAATAGCGATACTACAGGCAAGGCGGCTCAGCATGTTTGCTGTCACAATTAAAAGCTCAAGGTGAACAGATACAGAATAACAACATTAAGGCAAATTGGGCTCAGTAATTTGTTATTGCAGCAAAAGTTCTAATTACAATGTGAACAGATATAGAATAGCAATACTACAGGCAAATTGGGCTCAGCATGTATGCTATCACACACAAAAGTTAATTACAAATGAGCAAGGGTGCTCTTATTTATAGAACTTCAAGGAGTAGGGAACCCTAAAATCTCCTTGAGTTTACAATCAATCTTGCAAGCATGCAAGAGTTTATTGATAAACCTAAATAAATGAAACTATACAATTAACTGGAAAGCTACCATTAGTTAACCGAAACAAAACTAAACTAAATGGACATGTGCAACATGCAAGTCCTTATTGAAATGAAAGTCAACTGATAACTAACATTAGTTAACCGGATTCTAACTAAAAGTCCGACCACCTCCAAAGAATACCCTCAAGATAGACATGCCATGATATGTGGAACAACTTTAACTTGGAAAGAAGCATCAAGTTAACAGCTGTGTTTAATGTCTATCTTGAGAACTGTAAGATCCAAACGTGAGTCTACTCCAAGCCATCTAGAGCAATCATCTCCTCCATAAACTCGTTCACTGCCTCATCCTCTGGCACTCTGATGCTATCCACGATGATGGACTATCAACTCAACTCCTCTCCATTCTTGATCACCTTCTGGCACTCTTTGACTTTGTTCTTTGTCTCCGTGCCATATCTTGTCGCAATCCTCAATGACTATGGTAGAATTGTCTGAGCGAGGTGGAATGGCAAAGCACTTCTCAAAGTCCCTTGGCTTGAGGCTGCAAATGACTCTCCCATCGGCTGATTTGATTTGTCTTATGGATGAGTCGTAATACTTTATGCATGCAATGACAAACTCGAGATCAAAAACCGTGATAGGAATAGATGTTGCTGCCAGCAACCCTAAACGCTCAAGATTTTTGACTGTTGTGCTGCTAATACCTTCCAATGTGCTCAATTTGACCACTAGATATACGTGATCCAAGTCTGTATCAAAGGTTTTTAAAAATTCATGCACTAAGACCGATTGGGCCTTGTATTCTATTGGGTTGAATTGCATTTTGAAAATCTGGATTTTTTACTATAAAGTTGGATATGTTTGGACAATTTTCGGAAAAAGCTAAAAATGGCTCTGGACAAGACTAAAAATATGCAGTTGTAGGAAA
>VDFB02341079.1:0-59940 GCA_007258455.2 Sequoia sempervirens | reverse complement strand
GAATTGATTTTACATCAAAATATGGCTGCATATGACTGTACAGTGCTGCATAACAGGAAAAATACAGAAATTTTGAAGAAAAAGACAAATTTTTGAATGTCAAGAGCTTGTATTTTAAATCCTCAACCATCAACAACCATTACAATGATTACTTTATGCCTTTAAAGGCCTTTACACATCAACCATTGAACAACCACCTCTACAACTGACTTTTTAATCTTTTATGATCACATGAAACATAAAACACACTAATTTCAAGGTTGTTAACATCACTATTGAAATGTTTTAATTTTTTGACCTTTCAAACATTAAAAAGTACATCATTAAATTAATTATGTAATGGCATAGAAATTAAAAACATCATGAATTAATTATGTAACCACATAAGTCAAATATAATTCTATCAAGAAATTAATATCAAATAGATAATATAATCGCATAACTCATACATTTAATTGTCATTGATCTTCTTCTTCATCCAACTCTTTATCTGTATCATCTGATCCAGATTCGACATTGTAAGGATTGGTCATATCATCATCATCATCATCAATATCAGTTTTGATAATGTCATCATCCACACGAATATCATCTTCATGAACATTAACTCCTACATCATCATGATCTAGTTCCTCCTCTTTGACATCTTCATCAAAGACATCATCAACTAATTGTTGATCTTGATCATCATCTACATCATCTTCTAGTTCTTTGGTATCTTCTTCTTCCACCACATTATACTTTACCGGCCTTCCTCTTAGATCATGTCTAGCAAAAAATGACCAACCCAGTTTACCTAGAACCTTTGAGTAAAATACCTGCTCACATTGGCTTGGAAGAACATAGGGCTCATTTCCAGCTTGCTCGATCAACCTTGTATTAACCATGGTAAATCCATTATCATGTTCAATAACAGTTCTCTTAGGATCATTTTCATTCAATTGTAGCCTATACCATAGGACAACGAACAAAATTAATCTAAAGGACTTAAAGTCACACTCAAGTATATCATCCAAAATCCCATAGTATCGATTTTCTAAGACTTCTGGATGTATGTCGCTTCTAGATGAAACATTAGTCACTTGAAAGAATGCAGTTATACCAAAATCACAAGTTTTCTTTATGTCATCCAACATTTTGATTCAAAATTTATGACCATTGCACCGCATAGCCATGTGGTGTTTCACCTGTAATATGTCAAACATTTAAAAATTATTGCAATATCGTCAATTGATAAACATATTTATTCTTGGCCGAATGTATGCAAAGAAAACAATCTCAACATATATATACATCAATATAATTGAAAATAATTAAATAATATGGGCACGATTAATATATTTATATGTACCTGTTTATCTCTTAAACCATATGCTAAATCAATTTCCCTTTGTGTAACATTGGAATCTCCATTACGATGAGCTTCTTTAACCAATGAAACCACACCTTCCCATGTTAATGTATGACCAAATTGTTGACATCGTTCAATCCATACTGTCATCCAATCAAGATTGTTGGCAACGTACAAATGTAATCCATCCCACTCTCAACCAAGTGTATAAAAAATTGAAATTCACAAACGACGTGATAATTAGTTAAATACTACAAGATACTTAGATCTTTTAATTTATAATTGATGTATATTGAAGGATTAAAAATTAAATAAGTACATACATAAAAACCATGTAAAATGTATTCCAATTAATCTCCATGACCATCTTATATAATTACTCTACTTTCCCACCCAATACCTTTCCCATCGCACTTCTTCAAATTTGTTAATGGAGTCGGGATCCCAAATGCGATCTACATGGATCTTTACTACAAACTTAGGAAGATATTCACTAATGTACACCATGGTCTGGTATACCATATATCCCTCCACCATAGAACCCTCAGGATGTGCTCTTTGTCTAACCAAAGCCTTCAAATATTTCAATTGTCTCTCAACCATCCACATTGACCTTGTGTGTATAGGTCCACACAATTCAATCTCCTCAACTTGGTGTATGAGGTATTGTTCTCGTGCATTGAAAAATGTCGAAGGTAGACACTTTTTCATTTCACACATTAGACGAGGAATTTTTCTCTTCCAATAATTTATATCTTCTTTATGGATTTCTTTAGATGACAACCATCTAGAAGTGATTCAAGGCACAAATATATTAACGAGATTTAACAAAATTATAGTATATTACATAACAAGTAAAACAAATGGCAATTATAAGATGTATACAATGAATTGAACAAATATCGCTACTTACCTCATGTATTTTCCAAGATCATATATAACTTGCTTGATATTGTTGTCAAAGTTGTCTGGGAGAGATAGAGGTAGAATGTACTACAACAATTATAAAATGATCTTTTCATTATTTTTCCAAAAGTAGTAAACATAATACACTGAAAAGTACATGCAGTATACAAATATATATATATATATAATATACCAGAATAATTATCTTAATGAAGGTATGCTAATCATGTGTTTTCATCCCCTAATCTAAATTCACCTTTCTTTTGCCATTATATTGTTTGCGTTTGGTAACAAACTCTGTGGAAATTGAATTTTTCAGATGACTTCGTAGCATTACTTTGCTGCTCATAATGACCAAGGAAGGACACTTATATTAATTTACCGCTATTTAATTGAATGTTCATTTACATGATTGGCTCTAATGTCACTACAAATTTTGACAATTTTTCTTTGTCATGCTCTATCCAATATTATTTTCTATAACATTTCATATATTCTTTCCTCGAGCATATCATTGTATCAAATAAAATGCAATAAATTTTAGAAGCTACTCAGTAGGGCAACCTACTAAATTGTTTGGGGATAACTTTTCACTTTGTGGAAGCTTCACCATTAATGCCTTGACGACTCATGAAGCATATATAAACAAATTAACAACGACAATCATTGTCAATTATAACATGAGTAAACACAACACAACATAAAAATATAAATTCAAAACATATCATATATGATAGATAAACAATTTGATCTGATGTATAACCTTGACAATTAATTCTATTATATTCCAACTTCCATATGCAAGGTGGCATTCTTCATGGTTTTGATGTAATCTCCTCTTTCCCATTGAAAGATGTTTTTCAAAAGAGTTCGACACTTATGATTTCTAAGGGAGGAAGTACTCTATACTCATCAAACACTCTGCTTTCCTAAACTTGTTTAATCCATGAGATTTCATCTTCGACTACCTGACATGCAAATTTCCTTTGTTTGAAGACTGCAAGATCATATATATATAATTGGATTAAATATGTCAAATTTTATAATTATATATAATGAATAGGATTATTTTAAAAAATGCATGATATCTACTTCATAAAAATTAAATATTGTTAAAGTGCAAATTTAATGTTATAACATACCACAAAACGCATAGCCTCCAAGAATTAGTGAATTGTCCATACAAGCATTGCATGAATTGAAATTGTTCCTTGTCCTATTGGTCTAGAGACGCCATACATAGTGACGCCATTCCATAACGCTAGTAACTCACCATAAGAGGCTCCTGACATATACATTCATATCTTTAACTTGGTACTTACCTAGTTGAATGAATATAAAATTACATAATTATTATAACCATTTTACCTAATATATATAAATTAATGTACATGACTATTGAATGAAAAAAAAAAGTCATTATGCAACAAATAAGACAAATGAGATGCTACTATGTTAAAGAAAATTGATGTAAAAAAATACCTAGAACAATCATTGACAACATTATGTGCTCCCTCTTTATTGACATCCATGGAGGAATGTTATTGTTAATAACAAAAATAGGCCACACTGAGTAAATAGATCTCAGCTCTCCAAATGGATTGACATCGGCCGCTCCCAATGAAATCCTTAGATTACGAGGTTCTTCTTTAAAGTGTGGCCATTTTTCCTCCATGTCCCTAAATGCAGAACCATCCTTAGGCATTCAAAGAATGTCATCTCCACTTCTATTTTGTGCATGGTAATCCATAAATTGTGCTAAGCTTTTGCACCTAAATAATCGTTGCATACATGGAATAATGGGAATATAACGAAGAACTTTGCGAGGCCCCTTTTTTGTTAGTTGATCTGTTTGATATCTATTGATATGACATTCCATACATTTTGTTGAAAATTCCTATTGTTTATGATATATAATATGATCATTGGGACATGCATCTATTACTTGATACTCCATTCTGATATCTTTCATAATGCCAAATAAATCTTGGTATGAGTGAGGTAAAATATTTGATGGTGGTAACAGAAATTCACCAATCAATCTACAACAAAAAATAATTTGTTAATATAAATAATATTAATGGTACATATTTCATCCTTTATTTACTAGTGATGAACTAACAAAAATTAAAATACATGAAAAAAGATGACATATATGACATACCTTAACATCCGTGAGATTGCTATATTTGATAAACCATTCATAACCTTCAAGTTCAACAAAAATAATACAACAGAGAGAAGAGTTGTTTGGGAGCCTTCATAAAGGGGCTCATATGCCTTCTCAAGTATAGGTAAATCATGAACATTATCAAAGTCATTTTGATCATCATGATCAGCTTTGCCACTAAATGTGTCATGGATCAATGTATTTGTTCCATCATCTTCAATTGTGTTTTCTGGCGCATGATCATCTTCTTCCATAAGATCATTAACTTCATCTTTGATATTCACAGGTCCATGTTCGTCCGCTTGCAAAACCACATTCTCCAGGCATTGATAATCCATATCATTTGCCCTAGGGCACCCCACCTTTATAATAATGATAGACACAAATAAACTATGATCATGATCAAGTGATTATATATATATATAAAATGTTAAAATAATATAAACATTTACAAATTCAATCAATATAAACACATATAATGAACAAATTACCAATGGACGATAATCATGCCCCCCTTCAACGTGACCATGCTACCTACAATGTTTCTCGGCTGTTGTGATTAAAAGTCATCTCGTCTTTAAGCCCTTGCAATTATTGCAATGACAATAACATTTCCTATCACCCTTTCTTTTCAATCTAGCCCACAATCTATCAAGTGTCTCTTCATTTTATTTTGGACTAATTTTATCTGACATGATTTTTCTTTTACTGCGTTTGACTATTTATATCTTCAAAAAATATCAAACACACACTCCAATAATTTGTATTCATAGATAGGTAACATAATCTAATAATTCTGATATTCTACACCACAAAAATTTGGCATGCAACCACCCCTACAAAAGAGAAGATAGTCCTGGGTTAATGACCCCAAAAACTTTTAAAATGCAATTCCAAAACTTATTAAATTATGATTTTACTATGATTTCCAACCGTTAAGACTCCTAAAATCATAATATTGAACTTGATTGCAAACTTCCTACAACGATGGAGGTAGCGAGCTAGTAAGAGCAAGTGACCCATTCCTAAGGAGCAACAAGTCAGAATCATCATTGCTAATGTCAATACGGATTTATCCTTTTAGTTAAAGATGCAATGTGTCACTTCTTATGATGAGTTTATCCCTAGGGCCCTCAACATTGAGAGAGCCTTAATTGCACAAGGAAGCACACACTAGTAAAATTTGGCAAATAAATGACTAGGTGACAAAATTTTAGTCACAACAACTAAAATGACTAAATTCAACTAAAAATGACTAAATTCTGCTCATTTTTTGCAACTCAGCTATAAATGAGTAAATAAATTACTAGTTTGGTTGTTGATTAAAAATTATTTAGTCACACAAATAAAAATGACTAAATAGTTAGTCATTTATTTAGTCACAATCTATTTGAATAAATCATTTAAGGAATCAAGAATATAGCCCACAAAAATACTCTAAACTTTAATAAACATAATTTAAATTTTTGTCGAAATCTTGTATTTTCAAAGGTGAGTCTACTAGAATAGAGTTTTCATTTTAATATACTCTAAAACCTTCGTCAAAACATTATTTTCAAGCATAGACTGCCAAAATGGAGAAGTGTTTTTGTAAAGAATGATAGAGAACGGTGAGGAGATGTGTGTGAAAGGAGGCATATGATTCATTGTTGCTTATCTCATTCCTCCTCTACTCAACAAATCTTACATTATTCTCGCTAATATTTGTAATCTAGGTATTTCCTTGACATATATCTGCATAATATCAAATTCTTTCAGAGGATTTTGAAGTATCAAATGTATCCTATATAGGTTTTAGAATGATTTCTTTTAATTAAAAAAATAAATAAATGATGTATTTCCCTGTAATTAGATAATGTGGAGATCTCCTAAATCTACCCCAACACACTATCCTCTTTGACACTGTATTCATTACTCCAGCTACTAGGGTTTTGCATGTGACATCTTTAATATCTTCATGACCGTGGCTTTTAAACAGATCTCAGTCTTTGCTTTAATCATTTTCATAGTAACCCTTGAGTTCCATAATCCACCTTCATCTCTTCTAAGAATAAATGTTGTCTTAAGCTAGACTGCATAGTATGCATATAAAGAAAGTCCTTCATACCTACCATTGTTCCAAACCACCACTCACTTCCCTTGATTAAAATGTTGCCTCCATAAGCACAATAGCATGTTTTAAAATCATGGTTGCCGATTGACCATTAAGGTCAACACTTTCATCAAGATACAATGAGATTTTTGTCTTCAAACTCAAGGCATTATGCAAGATAACATTGTGGAATTGTTTGTTGTGTATGATTTTCTTGCACATTTAATGCTTTGCTAACTTCCTTTAAGACTGGCATTGCACCTCTCAGCTGCAATCTCAAACAACTCACTCACTATCACTTGAAGATTCCTTTCATGAGAATCCTTCTATAAAATAAAACTATGCCCTATAGACTGCCTACTTACTACAGGGGACTCATTGTTTCATGGTATTGTAGATCTTAAGATCCTTCAACCTTATTGAGACTACTTCACAGTCCACAAGGTATTATTCACTATTCTCCCATCTTTGATGAGTCTCAAAACACTGCTCAAACATGCAATCCACTACCTCCATTATACATTAATGGCTAAGAAGAAACATTGAACCTATGATTACCACTATTACTTCATTTGGACAGTCATTCCCTAATTGCATTTGCCTTGTCTAACACTACCAAAAGCATTTGAAAAACCCTTAAGGTCAACAAGGGGGTAAGGAAACTCACTATTAAAATCTCCACTTTTGTTAGAGCCTAAAATTTCATGCAAATTTTAGGTTCTCATATTGTGAAATTTGATTTTAATGGTCAGAAAACTCAGTTGATATTCAAAGGGCCCACTTTGGAAAATCACAAAATGAACTCAGTTCATTTTCATGCAAAACCATTTTTCAAGTGTGTTCATCTACCACATATGAGTATGCACGCCATTTTTCAACTTCATCCGATCTGTTTTGACAAAGTTTCAAAGCAACAAGTTGAAGGGTTTTCTAGAAAATTTGCTGTCAGCACAGTGAAATCTGTTAAAGTGGCCTACTTTGAAGGAAAATATTAAGCATATGAAAATATATTATGAAAAACCAGTTGGTGCTCTTGAATATCCTTATCTCAAGGTCCATCCATGCAAATTTTTAGGGAATTTGGACATCATTTAGTATTTTTGCAAAATCAGTTTCAAATTGATTTTGCACAGTTTTATGACTGCATTCCTAGAACAGCTATAAAGTGATCAAGTTTGATTTTTAATATTTTTCGAAGGAAGAGATTTTATGAAAAACCCATTTTCTTACATGTTCATGTGACCTAAAGGAACCAATCCTCTAGGTTACAGCTTCTCAAAATTACATTTGATATTTTTTCAAAAGGGCAAAGTGGAAAGTTTTAATTTAGTTTAAACAGTCGTAAAAAATGGTTGAATATGCAACTTTGATTGTGAGAAGCTTTCAATCCCAATAAATTCATGCCAAATAATTTCACAATCACACTTCCCTACCATAAATCAACATTCTGGTGCATTTTATTGGCTTTTCAAGATCATTTGATCAGTTTTCAAAAGCCATTTTGGAGGCCACTTGACTCTTTTTGACTACAATACAAGATGTATAAAAACAAATTCTAATGATTACCCATTCAATTTTAAGTGTTGATATGCAATGCAAGAGAGTCCCTTCCCATGTCAAGTTCAACAAACAGAGGGATTGCCATTATGATCAATAGCCTGACTTCACCCCGACACATCAAAAGGCCACAAAGAGATTCATCATGAGCATAAAAATGATTTAGAAAAAAAAGAACTTCACATGGACACCCGCACTTGCTGGAAAGATATTTTGTGAGATACATAATTATGGTAGCTACTAAAGGTGTTGTTGGAACTTTGTAAATTGATTTACCCTTGAGCAGAGAGATAAGTCTGGTGCATAAAAATGAGTTCCCAAAGAATAACGCATAAGCACTCTATGTATTTAGGGCAATATGAATCTAACGGGATAGTTGCGAATATATAGTTTGAGTGTGAAATGTTTGATATGCTTTTATCTAGAGTATGGTTGCATCAAAGTCTTGTTAATATGTTATTCAGGCCTACATCTTGGACATGATCGTGTCAAGGAAGAATATGGCTGAGTGAATAAGGTTAGCTTACAGCCTCCATTGAGAAATCCTGATGAAGACGATGGAACCAAATACCAAAATGATGATCTTACTGTGAATGTTACCAAGACTCTATGTAAAAATAGAAACCCTAAAAATAAAATGCAACGAATGAATAAAAAAAAATGTTATCGGCATGAGAAGGTTGGTCAGAAGGAAATTTTAATTTTGCACCGATATCATGTCATGCAAATAGAATTTCATTGGGGAGACATTAATATCGGTAGGAGAAAATAAGAGTCTCCCAGACTATGCATATCAGACTGATGAAAACTTCATCGGCAAGAGAAATAAAATCGGTGGGAAAATAATAAAATCTTCCAGATGCTTCAAAGTCATGCCAACACTCTATACACTATTGTGATTTTTTCATATGGAATGGGAGGAATAAAACAAATGAGATTTATTGAGATAATGGTAAAATATGAATGATAAAAAATTTACACTCAATAGTGTAAAATATAATTACATTTTCATCTAGGGGTTAAATATTTCACCGGGAAAGGGCGGGGGCCCTAGCTCGGTTGGCTAAGTAATTCCGTTGCGGCTCTGCTGGTCACGAGTTCTAGTCTCCCCCCGTCCCGTGGTACCGGAGGGCGTGTCGCGCCAGCGCCGCTGGTCACGTTAAAAAGTTTACCAGGCGCACTGCAGTTTATAGGGGGTCGTGCTACCCGATTCCTGCAGTCTAAAAAATAAAAAATAAAAAAATATTTCACCGGGAAATTGTAAAAGAAAATAAATGGTAAAATGAATAATTACATTTCCACTAGAGAAGTCAAGTAACAGTTGATCGTTTTACTCAATTTGTTAAATGAGAAATGTAGCAAAGGGGAATAAGTTCATCAGAAAGATTAAATAATGGGTAATTATTTACCCTAAGGGGAAATTAACTAAATATTTTATTTTTCGATGATAACTGAAGAGTTGCACTAGACAGATGTTGTGAAGAGTCACAACCCTAAAGAAACAAATGTATATATGTACAATAAAATCATGTCATAGAGGGGATTAGAATAGGAGAAATAAGTAGGTTAGGTAGCTGGATAGGGTGAACAGTTGTCAAAATAAATATCATGTTGTACATTGTAAAATCTTTTCAAATTATTTAATGGAGAAGAATGGATAAATTTTGTGATCCAATTATGGTGTCAGTTGTTTGTTGAAATTCTTTGAAAATATTATTTGGTTGTCTCCAAGGTTGTCACTTCCTGATTATTTAAATTGAAATATCAAGGATATTCTTCAATTTATCAAAGCACACTTGCTGCTCTTGTGTGGTTTAGCTAATTGGTTCCTGCAAGACAAGATTAAATCCTTCTAATTAACCACAGTAATTTGGAAAAGGACATTTGGATTATTAAGAAGAATCTGATAATTACACTCTTTCCTGTTTATATAAGTTATAAACATAAAAGTGCCAAACAATTTGAATTGTATCCAAAAATAGGACACAAATATTATTTACCTCTTGACTCCATTAGCCCAACAAAAGTAGGCACTGGTCACACTATCCACATCTTAGAATTCTATAAAAATTTTGTTCAAAAACATTCACATTTCAAGTTTAATATTAGGAGTAGGAGTAGTTTGTAAGCTTTTATCTATTACATTTGTGCCATCGTAATAGATCCATCAAATCAATCAAGTCACATCATTTAAGTCCACTTCATTCTTATAGGTATACTAGCCTAGGTCTAGCAGCACCTGAAGAGAAGAATGTCTAAATCATTTGGCCTTGTCTGTTACCCTAAAACGTACCAAGAGTTTGGCAACCTCTTGAGGTATTTTTCCTACATTTTTTAGAGCTAACAAATTGGCAACTCTGTTGGGGATTATTTCAGAATATTCGATTGAAGACCATTGTATAGTCATTGAAGAAAGATTCATAATTTGTGAAGTTTGAGAAAAAGTGATTCTGCTGGGGATAAAATCAAGAATAATTTCATTTTTCTCACTTTTAAGAAAGTGAGTGGCAACTCTGGTAAAAAAGGAACTTGATGAAAAATACTTGGAACAAAACAATTTCTAATCAAAATGGGTTGTCTTTGGAGTATAAAAGGCCTAGTTGTCCCAACCCACCCACCTCAATACCCTGCAGGCCGCAGTCCAACCTATATCTGTTATCATCAATTTCCACTTGATGTGGAACCTGAGATCCATCTTCAAAAGATAAGTCACAGTCTTTTAAAAGAATTTTATGGCATAAGGAGACACAAAAAGAAATTTGGACACTCTCTCTTCAACAAAATGGAAAAAATTTGTATACAAATACCTATTGATTACAGGCCCAACACATCCATGTTTATTGATCAGTTCATGAAAGTATATTGGCCTAATTCAATTCACTGGCCTGAGTCAATAAAAACGGTCACTTTTGACCAAGTAGATGTGTTAATTGAAAAAATTGATAATAAGAGGTATGAGGATAGTGCCAATCATGTCATTGGTGAATATGTAGAAATTGATCAATCAATGTAGACAAATATGGACTCTTTTGAAAATACATGTCAAAATTAGCAGCTTGAGGAAGAAGAAGATGAGTATGTACATACTCAAAGTGAAGATTCCATCATAGAATTAGAATGTGGAATTTACCCCTTTGATGCATTTCTTAATATAAGGAGACATGAAGGAGAAGATAAAAGCTCTCTATACAACAGGATGATAAATATCTATATGCAATTACCTCTTAATTGTAAGCCTACAAGACCCTTTTTTGTTGCACAATTCATAAAAGTTTGGAAACCTGAATCAGCTTATTGGCCAAAATCATCAATACATCACGCCTTTGATTGAGTGAATAAATTCATTGATGTCATGGAGAGGATAAGGTATGATAACACTATCAATGTTGAATCCAATAGTTGTATTTCTGATGGGTACAGAGAAATTGATCAAACAATGCAACAATAGAAGATGAGACATGTGCAGGTCAAAATGATTCATATGATAGCCTGCATGATGAAGATGAAGATACAAGAGATCTCTCTTGCATAACATATTGTGACAAGGAAAGAAGTACATGTTATGAGGGATCCAATGAATATTCAGATTGTGAAGATGAACCTATGGATTTTGACATACAATGGGGTAATTCTTGCAGTTCTTGTGGTGATCAAGAAGAAGAAGCAATGGACAATGCGGGTTCATTTGACAGTGAACAAACAATACCTCCAGCTGCAGTTGAAATCCATGAAGACACATTTGATGAAGAAGAGGTTTGTACATATGAAAATGGTTTTCAATTTTTTTCAAATCCATTGTATGATGAAAAGATACGTGATGATCATATGATATCTTTCCAAGGTATGCCAAAGAACAAATTTCAGGTATTTTCAAATCCATTTTATGGTGAGGAAGAGATATTTTCAGACAAATAAAATGATATGTCAAATTATGGAACAAATGACTATGTTGGTAATATTTCTAATTTTTTCTCTGATGATCTTGAACCTCTTTTTGATGATGACAAAAGTGAAGGATACAACTTTAGTGATAAAAATATAGAAACATGTTCATTCAATAGTGAACAAATTTCAGATTTGTTGGCAATAGAATATCATAAATACATACATGAGAACTTCAGAAAGTTCATCCCCAACATTAATTGGTTCAAATGTACACAGTGATAACTACGTAGATAATTTTTTTATGTCACTGCCGATTAGTGACATGCAAGAAGTAAAAGATATTTCAGATTTGATTATTTCAAAAAATGTTGATATGATAGAATTCTCAGATTTACATAAGAAGCATTCTGATAATGAATTCTTAGTGCAGTCAGGAGATCATTTTGCAATATATGATAATGAGCAAAATAATGAGAAACGTTGCATTGAATATGCATACACATTTTATGGTGAAGATGGCAAAAATTTATCCCACGATGATGGAGAATATGAACTGCATAATGGTGAAAGAAATTTTGGTCAAGCTGAACACAATGATTCTCTGAAAGTTTTCAATAACAGTGATAGGGTAGATTGCACAAATGTCTTCGAGAGGAATCTAATGAATTCAAAACAAAACAGGGTGTATGATAGGGGTAAATAAGGGCAATTCTTTTTGGTGGCCTTGTGCCATCAACCATGGTATGGTTTTTCAAAAATCCATGTTAGTTCATGACAAGAAAGGAATTTGAATCTGTTGTTCAAAGAATAAAATATTTGGTCTGCTCTTCCAATGATCTCACAATCATTCATCCCTAGATGGAGCCACTGTTAGAGCCTAAAATTTCATTCAAATTTTAGGTTCTCATATTGTGAAATTTGATTTTAATGGTCAGAAAACTCAGTTGAAAAATCTATTCAAAGGGCCCACTTTGGAAAATTAGAAAATGAAACCAATTCATTTTCTTGCAAAACCATTTTTCAAGTGTGTTTATCTACCACATATGAGTATGCACGCCAGTTTTCAACTTCATCCGATCTGTTTTGACAAAGTTTCAAAGCGACAAGTTGAAGGGTTTTCTAGAAAATTTGTTGTCAGCACAGTGAAATTTGTTAAAGTGGCCTACTTTGAAGGAAAATATTAAGCATCTGAAAATATATTATGACAAACCAGTTGGTGCTCTTGAATCTCATTATCTCAAGGTCCATCCATGCAAATTTTTAGGGAATTTGGACATCATTTAGTATTTTTGCAAAATCAGTTTCAAATTGATTTTGCACAGTGTTATGACTGCATTCCCAGAACAGCTACAAAGTGATCAAGTTTGATTTTTAATATTTTTCGAAGGAAGAGATTTTATGAAAAAACCATTTTCCTACATGTTCATGTGACCTAAAGGAACCAATCCTCTAAGTTACAGCTTCTCAAAATTACATTTGATATTTTTTCAAAAGGGCAAAGTGGCAAGTTTTAATTTAGTTTAAACAGTCGTAAAAAATGGCTGAATATGCAACTTTGATTGTGAGAAGCTTTCAATCCCAATAACTTCATGCCAAATCATTTCACAATCACACTCCCCTACCATCAATCAAAATTTCGGTGCATTTTCTTGGCTTTTCAAGATCATTTGATCAGTTTTCAAAAGCCATTTTGGAGGCCACTTGACTCTTTTTGACTACAGTGCAAGATGTCTAAAAACAAATTCTAATGATTACCCATTCAATTTTAAGTGTTGATATGCAATACAAGAGAGTCCCTTCCCATGTCAAGTTCAACAAACAGAGGGATTTCCATTATGATCAATAGCCTGACTTCACCCCGGCACATCAAAAGGCCAAGAAGAGATTCAGCATGAGCATAAAAATGATTTAGAACCAAAAGAACTTCACATGGACACGTGCACTTGCTAGAAAGATAGTTTGTGAGATATAAAAATTATGGTAGCTACTAAAGGTGTTGTTGGAACTTTGCAAATTGATTTACCCTTGAGCCGAGAGATAAGTCTAGTGCATAAAAATGAATTCCCAAAGAATAACACATAAGCACTCTACGTAGTTAGGGCAATATGAATCTAATGGGACAATTGTAACATCAAGGGGTAAAAAATTATTAAAACAAGGAAACGTTACAAAGAAAGGGCCTTAAATGGCCCTATCAAGTTCAACCAAGTGATCCAATTGATTAGAAAAATCTGGGGGTAGTTGACCCCAATCCACTAAATTCCAACCATGAATATGATCAGAAGCCCATTTAGCCAAGCAATCAGCAACACCATTCCATTTGCGAGGAATATGAGTGAAAGTAATATACTCCAGAGAAGCATAAAGAGTGAGAATTTTTTCAACAATGAAAGCCAACTGCCAGCTCACATCATCCAAATATCGTATGTTTAGTAAGTTCACCACAACCTAGGAGTCAGACTCACATATGATCCTTCGCCATCCTAATTGACTGCCCCGCTCCACAGCCAACAAAATGGCTTGAGCCTCCATAATATTATTCGTATGAAGACCCTTATACATAGAGAAGATAAACTGAACATCTCCAGAGCTATCTCGACCCACACCCCCAATGCCAGCATGACCCGAATTTCCACGAGAAGAGCCATCCGAATTTATTTTTAGGACCCCAAGAGGAGTAGGGGTCCATCTTCCCTCCCTATTCACCTTCAGGGTAGGATACCTACATCTATTGCACATGAGCTACTGTTGCGGAGGAGGAAGATGAAGATGTGTACAACAACCAACATCATGAGGGCCCACCAGAATAGTCATATCACACTTAGCCACAATAGTTTCTGCTAAAGAGTGAAGAATTTTCCACCATAGGTGGGAGGCCATCAACAACAAATCCTAAAAAATCTGCCTATTCCTCTCCAACCATAGGTTCCAGATAATAAAGGAAGGCCCAAGAGCCCAAGCAGCTTGAAGAAAGGGGGTAGAAACAGGGGCCTTGCCCCACTATTCCCCAAACTCCACCAAAGGGGAAGCATGCTAGCAGTCTGTATTCCACACCTCCCACCAGAAATGCCAAATCTCCCTAGCATAGGAACATTGGAAGAAGAGATGGGAGACACTCTCTTCACAAACATGACACAAAACACACATAGAGGGGCCTTGGAACCCATTCTTACATAAATTATCCCAAGTAAGACACCAGTTTTGAGCCACTAACCACATAAAGAAGTTGCACTTGGGCCATGACAACTTGTGCCAAACTTGCTTCCACCAAGGGACCTCCATGGCCCCAAACAATTGCCTACCTAACTGCTTATAACCAGTTGCCATAGAGTACTTTCCAAACAAATACGAACCATCCCAATCCAAGACATTAGGTCCCCTCAAATAATTACAAGCACGGGAAGCCAAAAGCTGGGAAAGCTCACGCCTATCCCCCTCAAACCCTCCAGGTGGCCACTCAGAAGGATGCTTCCAGCAAAAAATTACAACCAAACCATCATGTTGCGCCACCTTATAATGCTCCACAATATCCTAGCCACTCATAATAAAAACATCACAAAGGGACTGGAGGTGAGGAAAAGAAGAGAGAATAGGAGGGTGACCATCCCAAGAATCAGACCAAAAAAGAGCCTGTGACCCTGAATGACATATCCAAAAAAGTGCACACTTAATCAATTTCGCCCCCACTTTTAAAGTATGCCAAATCATAGAACCATTCCCTTCCAGAGGATAGCGAGGAACCTAAAAAGAAGAAAAACCCTGAAGATATTTATGGTTGAGAATACGAGCCGATAATTGATGTTGATTGGTACACCATCACTAGTAAAGCTTGGCAGCAAGAGCTTTCCCATTCAAAATAGTAGAGCGTAAACCAAGACCACCCTCCTGCTTTGGTCTACACACATAATCCCACTTAACAAGGCTCCACTTTGAAGACAACACATTACGGCTCCAAAGAAATTGATGTGAAAGAGCATCAAATTCCTTAAGGAAATACATAGGAGCCACTTGAACAAAGCACTTGTAGATGGGAAGGGCCTGGATAATAGACTTGAGAAGAGTCACTCTAATAGCAGTAGACAACCAATGATGAGTCCAATAAGTAACCTTCCACCTAAGCTTATCAAGCAGCAGCTACCAGGAGGACCTGGGCTGATGACCAATAGCAAGAGGAATACCCAAGTAGACAAAGGGAAGAGACCCAATTTGAAACCGTAGAATAGCTGCAATCTGTCACTAGATAGTTTAAGGAGTATTAAAGAAGAATATAGAAGACTTCTGCTCATTAACTTTGTGGCCCGAAGCCGCAAGATAGATGTACGGAGCTTGCCTGAAGGATTCAGCCTCCCTAATACGAGCCAATCCCATAAAAGAGGTGTCATCCACAAATTGGAGATGAGAAAGCGTAGGCAATCCCATCCCCCACTGCCACCCATGAATCAAACCTTGTGAAACCCGAGAATTAAGAAGCCGGCCCAACCCTCTTCCATAATAATAAAGAATAAGGAGAGAGGGGGTCCCCCTGATGAAGGGGGTCCCCCTGATGAAGGCCATTAGTAGCCCCAAAAAGATCTAAAGGTTCCCCATTCACAATAACGAAAAAGGAGGAAGAGGTCACACAACTCAATATCCAGCTCACCCAGTCAGAGGAAAAACCAAAGGCCAATAGAATCTTCTGAAGAAAACTCCATTTAACTCTGTCATAAGATTTTTCCATATCCAACTTGATAAAAATAGACCTATCCTGAGAGGTTTCCATGGAATGAATGACTTTAGATGCAACCACCACCCCATCTAGAATTTGATGACCTACCACAAAGCTTCCTTGCTCCTCAGAAATGATCAGAGGCAAACAAGATTTCAGCCTCTCTGCAATCAACTTCGTAACAATCTTGTACACCACATTACAGAGTGCAATAGGTCTAAAGAGATCAAGTCTGTCAGCACCTTCCTTCTTAGGAATGAGAACCAGAAAAGTAGCATTCAGGGAACGAAGCATCTACTTACTATGAAGAGACTCCCAAACCACCTCCAACAAATCCAGCTTCACAGTATCCCAAAACTCTTGGAAAAACTCAATTGGGAAGCCATTAGGGCCAGGAGCTTTCCCCTTGTTCATCCCAAAAACCACCTCCTCCACCTTCGAAAAGTCACTGGGCGAATAAGAGAAGCATTCAACTCATTAGAAATTAAAGAGGGAATACAAGCAAGGACCCTATTCTCATCAGCCTCAGCAGGCAGTGAATCCTCAGTGAATAGATTAGAGTAGAACTGACGAGCCTCTCTAGAAAAAGCTTGTTGCAAAGAGATTGAAAGACCCTCAGAGTTAACAAGAGAAGAAGTAAAACACTTATTCCAACGAGCTTGCACCAAATGATGGAAAAAATCCATATTCCTATCACCCTCTTGAAGCCAATCAATCCTAGCCTTTTGTTTCCAGAAAATCTCCTCATGAAGCTCCCACTCCAATTTTAGAGCCTGGGCCATAGCATGCCCAAGAGCCTCCAAGAATCCCAAATCCTGAATCTGGTGAGTAATAATAGCAAGGCAATCCTGCGCTTCTCTTTTTCTGGCCCAAAAATTACCAAAACATGACCTATTCCATCGCTTAAGATGAAACTTAACATATTGCAGCTTCTTAACCAAAGAATGCATAGCTAACCCAAATGCAGAAGCACCATCCTGCCACCACTGAGCAACAAGATCACCCAAAGACAGATCACATAGCCACATTAGCTGGAATTTGAAGGGAGGATTCTTTGGATTTGGGAAAGCTGAAGTTGAAAACTTAATTGGCCAATGATCAGAGCGACACCAATCAAGAATCTCGAAGCAAATGGCCAAGCAACCTCTAACCCAAGAGCAAGAGACAAGGAAACGATCAAGCCACTGGGAGATTGCTTTAGGCCCACTTTGTCTATTATTCCAAGTGAATATTCCATTAGAGGGTTTCACATCCACTAGAGCAAGAGAGTCCACATTAGTCCGAAACAGATCTGAAGCAAGACCAAGCCTAGGTAGCCCTCCCCTTTTCTCCTCCAAGCTCAACACAACATTGAAATCACCAGCTAAGATCCAAGGCAGAAAGGGCACACAAGACCTAACATATCTAATATGAGCCCAAAGCTAGATTTTAGCACGGATGTCAATCGGAACATAAACATTACTAACCAAAATAGTCTCACCAAATTCCAAAACTGAAGCCCCCACAAAAAAGTAGACTGGCTTGAAATCCACCAACGAGGAACAACCTTATGAGGATCCTAGAAAAGAGCCAGACCCCCAGATGTTCCCCTAGACCCAATACACTGACACTGGCCACAAAACCAAATACGAGGGGCATATTGAAGCATGAGGTCCACCTGAAGCTTAGTTTCCTAAACACAAAAGATATAAGGAGAATGAACAACAATCAAATCTTGAATAGCCTTTTGACGGGAGGTGTTATTCAACCCCCTTGCATTCCATGAGAGAATAATCATGAGGAAGGTTGAGAGAAGTGGGCCTCAAGGGTCTTAACAGAACCAAATTCCACCAATAGATCCCCAATAGATTTAAGCTTGTCTGCATCCTTCTTACAACCAGCTTTCGAAGAATTTTCAAAATGCCCTTTCTTGAGAGGGCGTTGCAGCACCCCCAAAGTAGGAGACGATCCTCACCCGTTACCTAAAGGGAACACTGCCTTAGCTAAATTTGCTAAAACAATATCATCCTGCACATCTATAGAGGCCCTAGAAGGCACATAAATCCCCTGCTCCAATGCTAGAGAAATATTATGAACAACAATTGCCTGCTTCAGCCCTGAATCTAGCCCAACATCCATCCCAGTGGCCCCAGAAGAGAGCTCAACAGGAACCCCTTCCTCCAAAGATTGATTATCTAGGACCTCAAACTGATTGAAACCCTGATCACTCTGTCTATATTTATAGGCCCACTTCTGACCCCTCCCTTTATTTCTCTGCTTAATAGGAATAAATAAATCCTTATCGGGCCCACCCTTAAGCACAGACGCCTTACCTTTATCCTCCTTCTCCAACGAAGGCCTTGAAGAAGGAGAGGAAGAAGCACCTACCACTTTGGGTGCCCGAGGACACCGGCATTGAAGGTGCCCATCCTCGTGACAAAAGCGGAAATGAAAAGGAAGGGATTCATAATCTAGCGATTGAATCCACGAGGTAGAGCCAATACAAATTTCCAAAGAATCCAGCAATGGGTTATTTAAATCAATTTCAACACAGATGCAAGCAGAAGAGAATACCTTTTTATCCAAAGTACTCTGAGAAATGGCAATCGACTTCCCCAACAAAGCAACAATCCAGAGTAGAATATCCTCCTCCAAAACTCCAACGACAGCCATGGAAGACGGACCCAAATAGGAACCCGTGTACGAAGATCCTCTGTTGCATTAAAACTGCCATGCCAGGGATTAATGAACAAGTCAACATGATTGTAAAAATATGGCCCTCTCTCAAAAACACAATTACGATCTGAGATGCAAGAAAAATAAACCATGAAATAGCCATTCGTAGCCACCAATAGATCGAAATCCCTATCAACCTTCCAGGTTCGACGAATCCAAGACTCTAATGCCAAGAGAGGGACACGAATACCCAAGAACTTACAGATCATAAGATGTTGGCTCCAATAAGCTATGTCCTCCTGAACCGACTTAGGAGAAATAACCAGAACAGGTCGATCTTGACTTCGTGGCAGGCACCCGTTCACTTTCTTGAGCTTAGAGATCTCACCCACAAAGGATGAATCCAACTTTTGAGCATGCATGGCTACCAAAAAATTCTGAGATGGTTTTGGCCCAACAAGCACAAGGCTTTTGGAAGCCTCTGCCATACCCCCACACCGAACCCCTACACTTAGCCCACTCCAATTCCACCAAACCCGAACCCCACTGCTTCCACCACCCACTTCCCCCTCACCGCACCACTTCCCACCAACCCTTCTCCTACACAAACCCCCACACCACCCCACACATTGCAACAAACACCAACCGAACAAAAAAAACAAAGGACCCCCCCAAACACCTGAATGTAGCCAAAAGGGACAGAAACATGCACATGCAAGAGCTAGCATGCAGCCTTAGAGGCTATGTGTAGCCTCACCTATGCACAAGAGTAGCGCCATCCCTAACGGGATAGTTGTGAATATATATTTTGAGTGTGAAATGTTTGATATTCTTTTATCCAGAGTATGGCTGCATCAAAGTCTTGTTAATATGTTATCCAGGCCTGCATCTTGGACATGATCATGTCAAGGAAGAATATGGCTAAGTGAATAAGGTTAGCTTACAACCTCCATTGAGAAATCTTGATGAAGACGGTGGAACCAAATACCAAAATGCTGATCTTATTGTGAATGTTACCAATATCCATGTAAAAATAGAAACCCTAAAAAAAAATGCAGTGAATGAATAAAACAAAACATTATCGGCACAAGAAGGTTGGTCAGAAGGAAATTTTAATTTTTCACCAATATTCTTCAATTTATCAAAGCACACTTGTTTCTCTTGTATTGTTCAGTTAATTGGTTCCTGCAAGATAGGATTAAATCCTCCTAATTAACCACAATAATTTGGAAAAGGACATTTGGATTATTAAGAAGAATCTGATAATTACACTCTTGCATATTTATACAAGTTATAAACATAAAAGTGCCAAACAATTTGAATTGTATCCAAAAATAGGACACAAATATTATTTACCTCTTGACTCCATTAGCCCAACAAAAGTAGGCACTGGTCACACCATCCACATCTTAGAATTCTATAAAATCTTTTTTCAAAAACATTCACATCTCAAGTTTAATATTAGGAGTAGGAGTAGTTTGTAAGCTTTTATCTATTACATTTGTACCATCGTAATAGATCATCAAATCAATCAAGTCATCATTTAAGTCTGCTTCATTCTTATAGGTATACCCGCCTAGGTCTAGCAGCACCTGAAGAGAAGAAGGTCTAAACCATTTGGCCTTGTCTGTTACCCTAAAACGTATCAAGAGTTTGGCAACCTCTTGAGGTATTTTGCTTATGCTTTTGAGAGTTAACACACTTTACTATGCAAGGTTTGAGCTCTATTATCTTGTCATGCTAGCCTCTTTTCACTATTATGTCTCAAGTGACTGTCATTCTTCTTACCATAGATTGCATTTACAAATGTCACTAAGTTACATAGTGTGCTTGTTATTGGCTACAATCTTTAGATTGCAAGATTTTGTTATTACCTACAATGTCTCAATCTTTCTGGTATTGCAACCTCACTAATCTGCTATAGTTATTGTTTATGTTTCTATGAAGGCCTAGGGTTTGTACCCTAATCATGCTCTTACCAATGCTTCATTGGTATTAAAACAACAAATCTTGGGTCAGAAAATTAGTTGTCTTGACAAAGTTGTGGTATGATCTTGGATTGTATCCTAGAGTGTGTGGGAAGCTTGTGTTTGATCATTAAGGTATGTAAACTCTGATCAGGAAATGTATCCTATATAGCATGGGTCTTGCTTTAATACTTTCCATAATGGTTATTAGCAGATCACATTATTATAGTTTGCGGTAACCCAATATTGCATTCAAGTATGTAACAAACTTGGTTTTAGTTTAATCTATACACTTTTAAGTAACATTCATAAGGTTTAGAAAATCTTGATCACTCTCTAGAATAGCCCATTAAACATGGGTTGTGCTTGAATGCACTACATAATTGATATAACACAACCACTGCATATCAACTAGAGTTATAGGCTCTTTATTGCAACAAGAGGTAATCACTCTTGGATCATGCTATAATTACATCCTAACCTGTTAAACTTGAGACAACCTGAATGCACCCAATGATGATTGACACCTACATTATACAACTGAATTAACTACATTATATGAGTGCCTCCATTTCTATCACAACATATCCACATTAAATTTGGGTCACACATGAATGCATCCTATATTTGTTATAGCACAACTGTGCCACATGACCAATAGAGTTATGGATCACATAATTACAGTCACAAGAATCTGTTCCTTGGTTGTGATCTTATGGTGATTCCACACAACAAAATCTAGACATCAATGAAAATACACTTCTTCATTCTTTCAACAATCTCCCCCTTTATTATTGATGACATGTGCCAAAACACTTCTTCACACAACTCCCCCCCTTTGATATAAAGGGAAAAGGGTGCACAAAAAAGAACTTGTATACTCCATCTCAACCATATATACAAACAGATCTAAAACTACTAACTCCCCTTAGGATATTAACCAAAAACTCCTAATACATCCACATATGTACAAAGAAATATGAAAACATTAAAGAACTAAAAAAACTACAATGAAAATGAAAATGGTCAACCTCAAGATGTTGACCCAAGCTTCTGTAGCGTGGCTTTCCAAGCAAGCTTTCCTTCTTCCCAACTCCTTTTGTTGTTGCAAGCAACCTGTGTAGAGACACAAGCTCCACAAAGAATATTCTCCTTCTTCCACAGTATTGGGGTTAAGATTTATCTATGAAATTCTGTCATCACTGGTAAGGGCATTTGAAATAGGTGTTTTGTGATTGTACCAAGTCCTTTAGCTTTCCAAGCTTCTTAATAATCTCTTCCTTCTAGTTCTGCAATGTGAGGAATCTTTCATGCAAATATATTATAGTAGACTAGGTGTGATACTTTCTATCTAGTGTTAGATCATAGGCACTTGATGCTTTGGCAATTTGAGACTCAATTATTTCCATTTCAGCTTTTATATTATGTGTGTCTTCCAACCACCCTATACAGTATAAAATCAATGTCTTAGCCTCATCCTCACAGTCTTGTACCTCTTTCAAGAATTCTTCAACCTTGGCATGGGTTGATGCACATTTTTCTATAAGCCTTCTTATATCCTTTGTTTCCACTTGTCCTTTCAAACTAGAGGCATACTCCTTAAAAATAATCAAGCAACAATTTGAAGTTCTCCATAGAAGACAATGATGTATCAATATTAGTACTTGGAGTGATCTCCTATAATTTCTTCATAGTTCAAGGATCTCTTTTCTTGATGATACATTTAATACATCACTTAGTTGCATCTTATGCTCAAGAGGCATCTTACTTAAATCAATAGTAGGCATTTGCAACAATTTTGAAGAGACGACTGGTTGGTACCATGTCTGTTTAGGTAGTAGACTCTTTAAAGGATTGTTGAAGGATTCACCAAAGGTCTTGGGTAACTCAGATTTCTCAACTTCTTCATTCTTTTGAGTGTTGATATATTTTTCTTCCTCCGCCCTTTCCTCTTCTTCATTGGATGACTTGTCTTTATCTTTGTCCTTTGCTTCCTTCTTCTCCACATCTCCTTTATCTTTTCCTTTTTCACCTTGCTCACCTTCTTCATTTTTTTATCCTCTTGTTCCTTTTCATAATTATTTCCACCTTTGTCTTCCTCATTTTTTTTCCTTTGCACATTTTTTGCTTCATTCTTATCACCTTCACTGGTGCCATGTTTTGTATTTACTCAAGGAACATATATCTTAGGATTGTCTTGAACTGTGTTTACTAGAGAAATGGGAGTGTCATTCTTTGCAATTTCCTCTCCAATCACAGTTTCTCTTTCTGCACCATCCATGTCTTCATCATTTCCTTGCATAGGTTCTTCTATGTCCAAAGGGGTGTTATCTATAATTTCTTCTTGTAGACATCAAAAATATACTGATTGACATCGTGCATTCGATCCTGACTTACTAACATCATTTCTTCCTGAATCATCCTTCGATCTAACCATTTAATCAAATTCCCCTATCTAATTAAATTCATCAATATTCATCTCTTAATTAAATAAATCATTTTATCTAATTAAGTCAATTCTTTCTGTTAATTAAATCAATCCATCTGATCTAATTATACCTATTTAATTAAATAATCAATTTATTTGATTAAATCTCTAAAGTCTATCCATTAAATTAAATCAATTAAAACCTTATTTGATTTAATCTAACACCATCCCTTTTAATTAAATAAATCAAAATCCTTATTTAATTAATCTCTTTCATATTCCTCTCTTATTTGATTCAAAAATAAATCCATAAATCTAAGTCAAATAAGTCACATCATCTAATCTCCTGTTAAATTAATTAACCCTTGATTAATTTAATCTCATCTCATGTCACATCCTCTAGATAATGCAAGTTGCACATGAAAATAGATTTAATTCATTTATTAAATCTCTATTTTCCTCACAAGGCATCTTTTGGAATATTCTCTCAATTTGAATTCAAAAATTCCAAGTCAACATGTACATCCAACAAGGCATTTAAGACCTCTTACATGTCCTTTGCCTTGAGCCAAGTGGCATTTATTGCATTTTCCCTTCCCTCTTACATGTCATTTCAACAAATTTGAATTTCAAATATTGGCATTTATTGGCACAAACCCCAAATCTTGCACAACCATCATCCATTCATATCTTGACAAGTGGCACCATATCATTGGATGAATGTTAGTCCCACATTGCTCAAATTTGGACATTAATCCATCTAAGAATTCTATAAATAAAGAGCTCATATACTCATTTTATCATCCACAATTCAAGCAAAGTTATTATGCTAAAATATTTAGCCATTTCCATCCATCATTTGAATTCTTAGCTAGGATTTTTGCAGATTTAGCTTGGAGTTCTCATCTTTCATCAAAGTGGATCACTCTTCATCATCAATCAACAAATCTTGCATCTTAGGGATTGGGAAAGGGCCAATTTTCACATCAAATTGGCACCAATTCTCCCATGGGATTAAGAGTTTGCATATCTAATTAGGATTTTATTTTGTTTTTGTCATTTGCATTGTGTTCTTCATTATTTTCATTCCTAGTTTGATTTGTAAATGGATTTCATGGGGAATCCTTCTTTTAGCTTGTAATTCCTTGTCTAACTCGTTTATTCATGTTGTTTTGCAGGTACTAGGAAAAGGGTTCGGACACTTCTATATCATCAATACTTTCATTTTCTGGAACTTGTTCCTTGTTGGAAGAACCAACAAGTGTCATCTCATACTTTTGTTCTATTTTAGTAACTTTTTCTTCAGTCTCATTCTGTATTCTCTCAATTTGATCTTGATATTTTCTCATGGGAAGTGTTATCCTTCGCTTTGTTTTGAATTCTTTCCTACAAACTTGAGCTAATATGGCCTTATTTGCTTTAGGTAAGACGAAACCATTATTCTCCATAGCATTTGATCTAATCCTTTCTTCTAACATTGTGGCCTCTTCTCTCTTTTCTAATAAGATTTTCCATACATCATCTAGAACCTTTTGCCTGATATACTCCATATCAATTTCAATACTGACAATATATTTGATGATTGCTTCAATTATGGTGACTATATTCTCCTCATTTTCATTTTGATACATGACAACAATTTCCTTCAACATTTTATTATACAAAATACCATCAGATATTGCATCTAACCTCATTGGCTCGAAGGTTTCTCTAGGGTAGTCTTCTTCTTCTCTGAATTCCCAGATTCAAGCTACTTTCCCTTCTTTCCCTTCACCTTATGCATATGTATTTAGAATGCTTGCTTTTCTTTGTCAATTTCTTCTTCTTCAGATGAGTCAACTATATTTTTTCTTCAACTATAGATTTTGTTTATGGGATTAACAAATTGAACAAATTTCTTTCACTTGTGATTTGGTGCTCTAAAATGAACTCACATATTGCTTTGAGGATCTAAAAATAACAAGTGTAGCTTTGTTTGTTTGTGAGGGCTTACTTAGACTAAAGGCATTGGAAAAGGACGTATGCGCTTCTCTTGTGCTTTATAGTGATCTTGAGAATCAAAAGGCCTTTTCCATGACTTTGGGTTAAGATAAAGCAATCACCTCCACACTTTGATTTGGGCTTAAAATTGAACAAAATCTTGTGCGAGTGTGAGTGGGGGCTTTGTTGCGTATATTCTCTTTCCTTGTTGCCAACAAGGATTGATCGAGTTACGAATGTTTTTCTTCATTCACTTTTTTTTATCCTAGAGGGCTTGCATTGGGGAAAAATTACTCACCCAAGGGAACGACTCAACCGGTAACACTCTGAACCGAAGAGTATTTCCAGCTGGGATATAAATGTGGATATTGGACGAAAGCCAATATCACGTGGTTGACTCCGATAAGATGGATCCGAAATGGGACTCTTGCCACGTTGGGTCAACTCCTATGAATGGAAAGTCCTTACTAAAACCCATGTGCTAGAATTTTCCAAAATCCTTTTATCTATTTGTTGGTGCAAGAACGGTCATTCTGAAGCCGCCCCACACTTTTATGGTCTTCTAGTAGAAATGGAAAGCATGCCATGGGAGTTTCATGGGTGTTAATACTTGGCTACCCCGATTGACGTTAATGAGTCATGGAGGGGAGCTAGTGGGGTCAAGCATCTAACCATTCGCTAGAGATAAGCGTAGCTGGACTTGTCCAAGTGGGAATCCAACAAATATTGTATTACACATCCATAGGATTATACTTATTCTTGGGTTACAAAATGCATTGCTTGATCGAAAAACATCATGAAAACAAACACTTAACATCATCCAAATTTCAAACCCTTTTGAAGACAAATACCATTGACTCAATCCATATGTTATTGCTTTCCCTTAGGATTCACATCCTTAGAGGTTTCTAAGCATTGGATTAGATCTCAATTTGTCTACTTAAGTAAACAATAGGGAAACTCTTTGCCTTAAGTTCATTGAATTCCCACATAACATATCTTGTGGGGTTTAAATAGATTAAGACATAGGACATATTAGTTTGAAAACCTAATTGAAGAAAGTGTTTTTGATAAAATAAAGACATTAAGCAAAGCTAAGCAAAATTAACTTTCATATGTGTTGAAGACTCCAAAATCCCAAAGCACAAATCATTGATTGGAAATCCAAAAGTGAATGTTCAAAAAGAAATCATTTCTTGGTCACAAAAGGTCCATAGGAAGCATTTGCATGCTTTTCAACACCTAGATCTAGGCAAACAAAGTATCTTTTAGGTTCACCTTAGGATAAAAAAAACATATCAAAATATTTTTCATCCATCATCCAAAACATCAAAACAAAATCCATCTCATCATCACCTTTTGGAAAATCTTGAAATCATCCTTGATACTAGGCTTTGTGGAAAAATCAAAAACGTCAAAATCATTGAGACAAAATCCTTGGAAACATTATCCAAAAACACCTTTGGCTAGGTATGTGTAAATGCAACCTTTTGCATATACTTAGTCAAAGTTATCAAAAATCATCTTGTCTAGCTTAGTATATGTAGATGAATCCTTCTCCATATGCTTAGTGAAACAATCATCTTGTTTGAATAGGTGTGGGTAGATGCATCCTTCTCCTCACACATATTCAAATTATCATCCATTGAATAAAGTTATCCCTTAGATCACCATCCAACATCTTAGGGTCTTTTTGTTCAAAATCCCAATCAAAATCAAAATCAAAATCAAGGACCAAATCTCAAAAATCCAAAATCAAAATCAAAATCAAAATCCACAAGTCCTAAAAGCCTAGTCTCATTCAATATTTATCAAAATCCAAAACATCCATATCATCCATCCCTAAACATCATCATCACATCATCACATTTTGATCCTCAAGGCATCCTAAAACTTTATACTTTGGGACATAAAATAAAGATCAATCCAAAGAATCAAGAGATTCATCTCCCATATTCTTGATCCTTGTTTTATGGTTCAAACAAGATCTCATTACAAGAAGAGTATGGAAGCCAACAAAGAAACACCCGCTTCAAGCGATCTTAGCCAAACTAATGCAGAAATGAATCCAGCTGAATCAAGCAACCCATTGACCCTCTCATCATCGCAAAATCCGCAAGAAGAAAACCAAGGAGAGGACCTTACTTTTGGAATGTCTCATGAGGAAATGACAAAAATGCTTCAAAATCTGGACAACCATAGAATCATCAACATCATGGTGAGACTTAACCCTTTGTTATACATGCTAGAACTAGCAAAACAAGGGGCCAAGTTGCCTTCGGATTTTGATGTAAGTACTATTTTGGAGACATCCTTTCCACCTATATCATCCACTATACCCATTTCATCTACACCCTCATCTCAAAACGTCACACAAAACATTCCGCAAATCACAATGTCGTTTGCTCCAACCCAACCTAACATCAACAAGGGAAACACATTCCTCAATGCTCTTCAATCACATCCCCTTGTTAATAATCAAAACATGGATGCAAACACCACCTTGGAACAAAGCATACCCAAAAACCCATTACACAAGAATGTTCCTCTCACATTCCATCACAATCCATCATCATCATTTTTTCATGCAACACCACAAACACCTCTTCTCGCAAATTCACAAGAAGAGGGAGATATGTTCAGATCAGGGGGCTTATTCGACATCACGACATTCTCACAACAACTTACACCCCTTACATTTCCACCTCTTCCACCATTGACATCATCATCTGCACCACTTCTTGGTTTGGGGCTTCCTCCCCTACCAAGTATCAATTAGACCTATATCCCAACTATCAATCAAAGCATTGCACCTAACACTCAAAATTTATCGTTGATATCACAACAACAAATGATAAATACACAAGCAATGGAAACATCATCAAATACACCCCTAACATCACAAAGCATGGTCTCACAAGGACCAATCACATCAATACCATTATCCGACACCCAAAACATCAACTCCACCTTCACAAACACCATTCCAAATCCACCACCACCCCCACCACCACCAACATCCATCACATCAAGTCAATTTAATGCCGCATTGCAAGCTGCTTTCCAAAGGGGGTACCAATAAGTAGAAAGAAAAAAAGTCGTGCAACAAGCCGCTCAAGCTGCTCAAGCTGCACAAGCTACACTACAAGCGCAACAAGTTGCGCAAGCTCAAGCTTTACTACAACAGCAACAACAACAAGCTGCGCAAGCTCAAGCTTTAGTGCAACAGCAACAAAAACAAGCCACCCAAGCCACACAAGCATTGCAAGCACAAAGGGCTTCCCAAGCACAACTTTTATTGCAGCAACAAACCGCACAAGCACAAGCAGCACAAGTTGAAGCCCAAGCTCAATATCAAGCACAACAAGCACAAGCACAAGCACAACTTCTTGCACAAGTAGCACAATTGTAGGCATATCAACAGGCACTAAAGCAATACCAAGAGCAACAAGAAGCAGCAGAATTGGTAGCCCAACAACAAGCATTGTTGGAACAATAGCAAGCCCAACAACAAGCATTGTTGGAACAACAACAAGCGCAACAACAATAGGATCAACAACAAGAATTGTTCATACAAAATCAGGTAGAAGCCTACCTCACTTGCCAAAACATATAGATACCATCAAACAATGCACCAACCAACCCATCCATCCAAACCATGATTCAAACACCTCAAAACACTTTCATCCCACCCCCTGATCCGCAGAGTGATGTGACGACACAACTCAGGTTGCTCTTGCAATAAGTGCTCGACCTTCAATCGGGGTGAACAACCAAAATGCCAAGCAACTTGTGTCCCTATCCATTTGATAGGAGCTTAGACATGAAACCATTCCCCAAGGGATTTGAAATCCCCAAATTCAAAAAATATCGAGGGATGGGAAACCCTGAAGATCACATCAAGGAATTCCAGGTTCATTGTATGGAGGTCGCATATGATGATACTTATCTAATGCGGCTGTTCCTTAGGAGCTTGGCAGGTCCCACTATAGAATGGTTCTCTCGCTTACCTTCAGGAATTAGAACATTCGAAGAAATTAGGGATGCATTCATTAAGAATTATGCATGTAACATTGCAATGGATGTTAGTCTCGAAGAATTATCAGCTTTGAAACAAGGAAAGAATGAGTCTTTCACCTCATTCCTTCAATGATGGCGATCCAAGGCCAATCAGAGAAAGTGGACCATGCCAGAAGAACAACAAGTCTACACAATCATAGCCAACCTTGAAGGTCGTTTGGAATTTCATCTCAAGGTTCAGGGAATCACCACATATGAACAATTGATATCTAAGGCGCTTAGCATTGAAAGAGCCCTTGCGACCCAACCCGCAGAATCAATGTCATACCATGAACAACAAAACAATTTCCCACCATCAAATTACAATGATAAACCTCATACATGGGCAAGAAACAAAAACATCACTAATGATGGCGTCGTCAATGCCAAGGTGGTCATTAGTGGTCCGGGCCAAAATACACCCACACCACAAACCCAAAATCAATGCCAAAACACTCATCACACAACAGACCAACCCAATAATCCAACCATCAATAACCTCACCGATCAAAGAGGACCACCCCAATGCAAAATTTATCCAAAACGCAAATACTCCATTTTGGGGGAATCATTGGAGGACATAATGAAAAAGTTGATCGACGAAAAACTCATCAAACCTCCCACATTCGAGAATTACCAAGAACCCGATGTCAAACCCCCTTGGTACAAAGAGAATCAACTTTGCGAATTTCACAAAATCAAAGGTCACACCACAAACAATTGCATGAGACTCAAAAACATCATCCAAGATCTCATCGACAAGAAAATCATAAACATGGAACAACCTATCAGAAATCAAGATATTAAAATCTACACGAATTTGATGTTGAATCATGGCAATAAAGGGAATAAAAATGATAAAGGGAAGGGCAGTGTAAATCATGTGTACAAAATGGTCGTTGCCTCCCTAAATGAGGACTGCATGGTCATCACCATCAAGGGCACCCATGCCGAAGATTGTGGAGTCACCACAAGAGGTGGAAAAGTCACCATTGTAGGATCATCCCAATCTAACAGAGTCCCTTCATCTAGATCCATTCTGCATACCTACAATGTTGTAGAACAAATCAAGAGAACACCAACACACATCTCCATCATGGAGTTGTTAAAAATCTCATCAGCGCATAAAAAGATCCTCGAGGAAGCATTAGCATCATCCACTGTCCTCGTAGATCTCGATGCGGAGCAATTCCAAGCTATGCTCAGAAATATCATAACGCCTAATCTTCTTACATTCTTTGACCAAGATTTCCCCGCCCAACCATCTCACAACCATGCACTTCACTTGGAAGCCATTGTAAACAAGAGAAAAATCAAAAGAGTCTTGGTGGATGGAGGTGCAGGTTTGAACATCTATTCTCTCAGCCTCATCAAGCAATTGAAAATATCAGAAGACTCCATCGACAAAAGAAAGGGCATCATGATAAGAGAATATGATGACCAAGAAAGAGTGTCTCAAGGCATGATTAAACTCCCTATTCATGTAGGGTCGATGCTCATGGAAACCACCTGTTAGGTCTTGGACCTCGAATTGCCATACAATATACTCTTGGGACTCCCATGGATTCATGTGATGAAAGCTGTAGCATCAACCTTCCACCAATGTGTGAAATTTACACATAATGGACAAGAGGTTATCGTCCGTGGAGATCTTGAGCCATTTTCATATTGCAAGAATCTTGAAGCCAAGCATTACAAAATCCCCCAAGTGCCAAAGAATGAGGAAGGCCCATCCACACCATACATCGACCTCGCCACTCTCGCGTCCACTTTTGTGACAGAGACACCTGCCATCCCCACCATCTCCGATATCAAGCTCATCATCCAAGAAGATGGTTGTGGAAGCTACAAACTCCCTAACAATGCTTTTGTGATAGAAGAGTTACCACAATCTCCTCGATCACGGGGACGTCCACAAGAAGATCAAGCTTCCACATCACAAACCTATCCTGAAAACTATCCTGAATTCACAAGATGGGGAGACCTTGGCCATGAGGTTATTGAAGTAGATCCATCTCACATGTTGTATCAAGATGAAAGACCAACAGCTAATTTACCAATGGATGAGACAAAAAAAGGCCTACAAATGATGCTTGCAATGGGCTACGACCGAAATCAAAGATTGGGACAAAATGACAATGGGCTCATAATACCTATCATGCCAGAGACGTGACCCTTAACAAATCTTGGTCTTGGATGTACCCCTCTGAGAATAACCATACGTGGCCGAAGTCCTTTGGTTAGAACGGTTAATATTTCTCCTTAGCCAGTGCTAGTACAAGTACACTCACCAATAGTGATAGGTAGAGAAACACATAACTTTATAATTAAGCCCTATATTAGTAGTGATGACGAGGATACCTTATCCAATCTACCTAGGTTATTTGAGGATACCACCCTATGTATGATTAGTACCATATCCTTTGAACCAGATAGTCAAAATCATGAGATTCGTTTAGTCTACCCCCAACTGATCGACTATGACCAACGAGGACCGTCAGTTCTTGATACATTCAAAAATGATGAGGCACTCTCAGAATTCATGGGATTGAGGGACAACATTCCAGATGGATATCACAAGGCAGGGTTTCTAATGGAGTTGGACACACATGCCTATTATGGGGAAATGATTGAATCCTTCAGTCACAAAAGTGAGAAACTAAGAATCATATCCAAGTCCTTGAGTGAAAACCACACTATGGCACTCTTTGAAAAGAAAATAGTAAAAAGAAAGGACGTATCCAATGGTGAAAACCTCTCTGAGGCACCCGAGGATGAAGGATTCAATCTTCCTCTAAGACCTATTCATCAGGAAAAGTCAGCAGTATTGGCCGAGAAATGCAATCCTATCAACCTAGGAACAAAGGAGGTCCCACATATCATATTCTATGCGGAATCACTATTATCAGAAGAGCAAGAGCTCCTAGCAGCATTCCTAAGGGAAATGCAAATAAACTTCGCATGGAGTTATGCTGACATGCCAGGGCTTAATCTAGAGACTGTGGTCCATCACTTAGCAGTGTATCCAGAAGCAAAATCGGTCAAACAAAAGCTCTGGTAAATGCATCCTCAAATCACTTTGTTAGTCAAAATGGAGCTCAAAAATTTGTTAGATGCAGGATTTATCTGACCAATTGATTATCCTAAATGGGTATCAAATTTGGTACCTGTTTCAAAACCTAACGAAGCCATCAGAATCTGTACAGACTTCAGATATTTGAAAAAAGCATGCCCCAAGGATGATTTCCCACTTCCCAACATTGACATGATAGTAGACATGACATCAGGACATGAGATGCTATCACTAATGGATGGATTTTCAGGATACAACCAGATCATGATAGCAAAGGAAGATCAACATAAGACTGCTTTCACTTGTCCATGGGGGACCTACTATTGGAACATGATGCCATTTAGCCTAAAGAATGCAAGAGCAACCTATCAAAGGGCCATGACACTAATATTCCATGACATGATCCATAAAATAGTTGAAGACTATGTCGATGACATCCTAGCTAAGTCAAGAAAAAGATAAGATCATATTGCAACCCTAAGTGCTATCTTTGACAGACTGGAGAAATACAAAGTCAGACTAAATCCCAAGAAGTGCATCTTCGGTGTACAATCAGGTAAATTACTAGGATACATAGTCTCCATGAGGGGTATCGAGGTGGATCCAAAAAAAGTGAAGGAAATCCTTGAGATGGAAGCACCAAAGACATTAAAACAACTAAGGGGTCTCCAAGGCAGGCTCCAATCCATTAGAAGGTTCATAGCACAACTGGCAGACAAGCAGAACCCATATTCTCACCTACTCCACAAGGGAGTGGCATACAAATGGGACACAAAGTGCGAAGAGGCATTTAACAAAATCAAGGAATATCTACTGATACCACCAATTTTAATGCCACCCATCCCAAGAAAGCCATTGATCTTATATGTGTCAGCAACAGCAACAGCTCTTGGAGCTCTTCTAGCTCAGCATGATGAAAACGAAATGGAGAGGGCCATCTACTATATCAGCAGGACAATGGTTGGTCATGAGCTAAATTACTCATTCATCAAGAAGGCTTGCCTCACAGTAGTGTTTGCATCCCAAAAATTTAGACATTACATGTTGGCACACAAGATAAAGCTCATTGCCAAAATTGATCCCCTTAAGTATCTCTTATCAAAGGAAATGCTCACAGGAAGAATGGAAAAATGAGTAATGATATTATCAGAGTACAACATTGAGTATGTAAAGCGAAAATCCATTAAGGTATAGGTTATTGTAGACCAACTAGAAGAAGTACCTATGTATTCTGAGAATCCCCTTGTCTCAGAATTTCTAGATGAATCTATTTTTAATCTCAACGTAGCAGATCACTGGAAACTATACTTCGACGGCTCATATACACAGCACAGATCAAGAGTTGGTGTCTTCTTCATCACCCCACAAGGGGACTACATACCAAGGTCATACAAACTGGCATTTCCTTGCACTAACAACATAGCAGAATATGAGGCTTTGACTATAGGCCTCAGGATAGCAGTGCAATGGAATATCATAGCTCTCAAAGTCTATGGAGACTCTCAGTTGATCATAAACCAAGTCAATAATGAATATCATACCAAGGATGATAAGCTCACTCCATACAAGAAATTGGTGGAGACACTCAAATAATCTTTCATTGAAATAACATTTGAATAGATTCCTTGAACCAACAACAGAGCAGCAGAAGCCATGGCTACAATGGGATCCTTGTTGAATATCCCCAACAATGTCCCAAGATACGAATTCTTGATTGAGTAGCTTCTCGTTCTTGCATTCGAGGTACCATAATTAGAATTCGTGTGTGAAATTGTTGGTCCTGGCGATCCTTGGTACCATGATATCTACACATATCTTTGCATAGGAGTCATAGCCGCTGACCTCCCATCAAGCCTAAAATGAACCTTTATCAAAAAGGCATCCAAATTTGTCATCCTAGGTGATACCTTATACCGTAGAAGCATAGAAGGTACCTTGCTACGCTGTTTAAATGATGAGGAGACATTAACCGCTCTAATTGAGGTTCATAACGGTATCTGTGGCTCACACTCGAGTGGAAGGACCATCACCAATAAACTGCTGAGGATGGGGTATTATTGGCCCACAATGAAAAGAGAAGCACATGATCATGCTAAAATATGTTTACAATGTCAGCAACATGGGGACCTCATCCATTCTCTAGCTCAAGAGCTCCACCCGATCATCACACCATGGCCCTTCTCACAGTGGGGACTCAATCTCATTGGAAAAATCACACCCACCTCATCCAATGGCCATAAATTCATTATCACTGCAACTGAGTACTTCACAAAGTGGGTGGAAGCCATACCAATGACGTATATCACTAGGAAGCAAATCTCAAAATTTATCCTGAACTATCTCATCTATTGTTATGGTGTCCCACAAGCCATTATCTCAGATAATGAGACACCATTCAAGAACCAGGAGGTTCGTGACTTGTGTGAGAAATTCAAAATCCAGCATTGCTTCTCCACCCCATACTATCCCCAAGGCAATGGCCAAGCAGAAGCTACGAAGAAAACCATCCTCAAAATCCTTAAGAAACTAGTTAATGATGCAGGTCGTGACTGCATCTGTAGCTTAATCCTGCCCTCTGGGCTTATTGAACTAGCATCTGCACACCCACTGGTGCCACCCCCTTCTCCTTGATCTACGGATCAGAAGTTGTCCTTCCCATTGAGATCGAGCTCCCATCCCTCAGAATATCACTGCAAAACCTCATCACAGATGAGGAATATCAGGTATCAAGACTAAATGAGCTAGAGTTACTAGATGAGAGAAGGATTGATGCTTTGAATCACTTGCAAGTCTATCAGAATAGACTCAAACGGAGCTATAACAAGAAAATTAGAAGCAAAACTTTCCAAGTTGGAGAATTGGTCTTAAAAGAAAATTAGAAGAATGTCCCAAATCCCAGCAGCAAAGGAAAGTTCGAATCTAATTGGTTAGGACCTTTCGTCATCACAACAAGCTATAAATCAAGGGCATATCAGCTATCAACACCCGAAGGGGAACCTCTACAGGAGCCAATGAATAGCTCCCATCTCAAAAAGTTTTATGCCTAAATCTTCCAAGGTATAGAACCAAAAAATCAGAAAAAGTCCTAAAAAAATGGTTACTTAGGCAAAAACCTAGCAAACAGGCGTCTTGGTGACAACAAAAAAATAAAAGAAAAAAAGAAAAAAATCCAAAAAAATAAAAAAAATGACAAAAAAAAAAATCGTCCTCTAGTGAAAACCACTTCAGTGGCACTTTGGACAAGTACCTTGGTGAAAACCTGGAAAACAAGTGCCTTGCATAAATAAGCACTTTCCATCCACCAGGATCTTTATGGCTTGATCTGCATCATCCATCCATTTCACTTCCATCATTCATCGCATTCAGGTCTCCATCCATCACTCATCCACTTGCATCTGCACCATAGATTGGTCCTATGATTGTATCATGATCCCTCCTAGTACTACTCGACCCATCCTCGAGGTCAGTTTTTCCTGCCTTTATCGGAGTAGTCTATTGCATCATGCTGGGGGCATGTTCTTATCGGATCAAATTTGTGTATAATCTTAAAATCCAAAAACACCAGAAAATAAAAAAATCCAAAAACATCAAAACATATCAAAAGCCAAAAACAGGGTCATCTTGTCAAACTACGTCGTCTCTGAGCTTGAACATAGGCAAGGTTGATCTTTGATCATCCCCTAAGACATCTAGGTCATTCCTATAGGATTTTGCCATAATAAACTGGCATCTCATCATGTATATCATCATTTGTAAAATCGGTCAAGTCGTCAGTCAAACTACGTGGTCTCTATGTATATAATGTAGGCAAGGATAATCTATCGATCAACCCTTGAGACCCCTAGGATAGGTCTTTAGGTTAGTCTATTGGTCAAAATCTCAAAAAATCCCAAAAAAATTTGAAAAATCAAAAAATCAAAACATTTGGAAAATTTTGAAAATACCAAAAACAGCCTCAAAACATTCCAAAAACTCCAAAAACATCCAGATATTTGAGAAAATCCATCTGTCTCATCTCGCTTGCACTCGCAATAAGCACCACTCATAATAAACTAATCGTCATTATCAACCTTTGGTGACACAGTAGGAAACAAGTCTAGTAGTTTAAAAGTAGAGCTCAAAACATCAAGTCTTAAGTCTAAGTCAGTGCATAAGCAAGTTGGTTATCTCTTCGTATCGGTAACACATCATTTGATCTAGTCCCATAGCAATCATCCCTTATAAATGAAATGACGTGCTGCCATCCACTAACATGTCCTAGGATGAATCCTTCCTACAATGGGCATTATCTTTTGGCAATAAGTTTTAGTTATCATCTTGGAAAACACATCCTCTTTCCATTAGCGGTATTGAAGAGAATCAGTTTGTTTGTTTACTTGGTCTTTATCTTTTGAATTATCTTATTTTGTGCTCATTCCAAGGATGTCTCGATGATATCCCAAAGAAGAGGATTTAGAGAAATAGAAATGGGGCAACGATCATTATCTTTTTCTGTTGTGCTTGTTGGACATTCTCGTAATATAACCTTGGTGAATACTTGCTTTGTTAAGTATGTGCGGAAGAGGTCTAGGGCAACTTGTTGACTATTACATGGGTAGGTTTACCTTCCCATGTTTTGGTTTGAGGTGTCTGAAACTTCTGAAGTGCATCCTAGCAAGGTTTCCATATGTCAGGTGTGAACAAGAATGCTCCTATCTGATTGTCGAGTCAAAGTCCATCTCACTAGGTACAACGCCATCCTGGTTTTGTATACCTTGATGCATCGTACCATGTGTGTTATCAAACATAAGAAAATTTGGTTCTTTGAAAATCCCAATTCCTCGGCAAGTGATCATCATCATCATCATCATCATTTGCATTGGTGTCATCATGCGTCTTGTTGAAATGACTTATTCTTTTCTTACTAATCATGCTAACAAGGTACTATGACAGTTGATCGTCACTGATCTTGCATCCACAAATCATTAGCATATTGCATAAACATATCATATAGGAAACATACACATTGCATTTTAAATAGGTGCATCCATGTCATTGCATTTTACCCATTGCATTGCATCACATAACATTCATTTGCATTTCATAACCATTTCATATAAATCATCACATAAGAATCTACAAAATCATTCCATAATCACTTTTGCATAATCATAAGCAATAGGTATATAAGCATTTAATTCATTAGGCATACATACTTGCATAACATCATATCATCACATTACGTTCACATTATGTATCAGCATATCACTTTGCATTAACACATCATTCCATCACATACATCATCATTTATTACATTTAGGATAATAACATTTGTTATTCTAAGCATCTCATTGAACCATCCCATCACATCCATCCATAAATAATCTCATATAAACATTTTTCCACACATAAAATAAACCATCATATAGATAACATCATTACACATCATATCATAGGTCAGCATAATATAGATCTGTTAGGCATAATCATGGCATAAACATCATTAGAAATAAATGCATCCATAGAACATCATTTCAAAGCATATAGAAATAAATCATCCATGCATAAATAAAAGAACACATTGCATCACATCAAAATCATTATCGACTCATATATCATCAACCATATCACTGTCATAGTACAAAAAATAAATTGGATCACTATACACATATATGTCAATTAGTACAAAAAGCCCATTGGGCTATCAAAAATGAGCCCATAAGGCACAAAAAAAAAAGTACATCAAAATATCTCGATCATGCTCGATCTCCTTGAATGCTGCCCTCACCCATGTCACCATGACCCTCTGGTGGTCTCTGGCTGGCCCACTTTGAGTACTCTGGGACCTATTTTTCTCTAGGTACAGTGTCGTGGTAAGCCCAGTGGTAGTACTCTATCTTTCAGATAGCATCCTTATAAGATCGAACAGGCACTATACCTTGAGACGAGAGGCTGTCATGCTCTCAATTTGTTTCCTATGGCCTAGCTCTGTGGCTGCCTATAGCTCTGCAACCTGTCTCTGCTGCACAGCCTGATCCCTCTCTACTTTGAGTTGATCCCTCTCAGTCCTCACCTAGTCTCTCTCTATCGTCACTGCCTGAACCTGTGCCTGCAACTATAAAATCAAGGCATCCCATGTGTCTGCCTACCTTGTTGGTTGTAGCCATGGCTACACGTGAACCTAGTCCTCACCCTCAACTCGTGGTGGTGGGACTGGCAGATCCTACTACTGATCCTACATCTGGACATCCCCGTGACCTGGTGGGACTAGGGGCACCCCTGGTGGGTCTTGTCAGATCTCGACCCTTAGTCCTTGCGCTCGCCCCCATCCTCTCCTTCTGTCTCTGACCCTATGCACCTCTGGATCCTCTCCCAGAACGGTCAACTGAAGAGGAGGTCCGAACCAATCCCTATAGGCCTGTGTAGTCCTTGGGTTTGCCAAGCCCTGATCATAAGCCCACGGTCAGGCTACCAATTGCCAAAAGCTATCAACTGCCTCCATGGTAGGAATACCAGGCCCCCATGACACCTATGTCATGCTGCGTGCAAACACGGCTACGTAGCCATCATCTAGCTAATCCTATGGCTCTCTGAACTGACGCTGTATGCGCCCAGGCAGGTATCTCTCAATCATCGTGTGCTCCCGCCCCTACATATACTGATCTTGGCGACAGTAAAAGAGCTGGCCAGCATCGTCAGCCCATCTAGGCTGACCAAGGTATGGATGCCAAGTAAAGACAAGCATCTCATCTAGGACTTGCCTCCAGTAGGGGATCCCATGCTCGCCAGTGTGTGTGAAGGACACACCGCCTTTGTATCATGCCACGACGGCATCCTCTGCCCCCATCAGAATCAGAACGACCTGTGGACATAGCACAAAAATGTGCTCCCACTCCCAAACATGCAGAAGTGTCACTCTAGCTCCCAGCACTCTGCCATCCATGTATACGTACTTGTGCAAATCCCTGTAAAGTGAAGCGAGAAGGACGGGCCCCCATGCAAACCGAATTGGCCTATCCGGGACCATCCTCTCCCAGCAATATCCCCAACCCAGACTGAAATATAACCCTCATCTGTCTGGGGCAACCAAACCTAAAATGATCGTTGCAATTGCCCATCGAAAGGGAGGTGCTATGGCCCTGTATCTCTCCAGCTCAATCTACCCCTCGCAGTAGATAATGTCATGTGTAGCAAGGACTCTGATGCAACACTTGTGTCCCTCCTCCATATCGTAAATCACCCACCGGCCATGAATGGGCAATCGAAGAATTTTCCAAATGTCCTCCAAAGTGACGGTGGCCTCGCCAGTAGGGAGATGAAACGACGATGTCTCGCTATGCCACCTCTTGGCTAGCACAGACAACATTCCAAGGTGTGTGTGCACGGGCACTATGTAAGCAATATGCCATAATCCTGCGGCCCCTAGCCTATCTTGATCCCTATCGCTAAGGTCTCATAAAATGCTCGCCAAGTATTATGACCGGTGCTCTCGAGAATAAAGCTCCCTAGGCCTATCCTGCATTAGGCCAGGATTTTTGAAAAATCCTGGCCTAATGCTCCAAGCTCGCTTTCAGCGGCATAGTTTGTGATGGTGTCACAGTTTGAGTTTCCCCAAACTCTGATGCTGGACCCTGAATTAAGCCAAAAAGCGCTGTTGCAGTGCACTTTATCCCATAGCATCGCAATTTTCATGAGAAGGGCATCACCGCGGCGCACTTTTCCTAAACCAGCCCACCGAGTCCGAGCTGAGCCCGAGCCTAGCGGTGGAGTTTATAAACTCCAAACTGCACTGCTGCGGCGCTAAATAGCACCACTGCGGTGCTAAACAACACCGTTGCGGCACAAAATGGCAATTAACAGTGCACTTTAAACACCGAGCGACGCTATAATAGCACCACTGGAGGCGAGCTATCTTTTAAACAAGTAATAAATGCATTAAACAAAAAAATTAAGCTAAGGTAAGGGTCACATACCGGGGCACCGATGCCAAGTGGCCGCTGGTAGGTTTGAACTCGGTCCGAAATGTGTAGAGGAAGCTATCATTGCGCCATATCGTCAGGAGGTCAAAGCTTGAATCTCAAGGTTTGCTAGTGGAGATGTGTGAAAATGACTTGAAAGTGACCCCTCGGGCCCCTTTTAAGCCTAAAAATTAGGGTTTTTTGACCCTCTAGGGCTGTCATGCTAGGGTTTTGGACCCCCGAACCTGTTTTTGTCTGTTTGAGGTTTTTTTTTCATCATTTTATTGCGTTTAGACATGTTTTTAGCCTCCCGGGCCCCTTTTAGACCTGTCGGGCACTTTGTCACTTTTTTTTCACGAGATCACCCAAAAAATTAAAATTTTCATCCGATCTCTCGAGGGGGCATTATAATGGCATGTTTTCTCTCGCCATGTAGTAGTGGGGAAAGTTTTTAATATCAAAATTTTTGGCTTCAATCGAGATTGTTTATTCTTTGAACCAACACAATGAGTGCATTGCTTCAAAGAGGGGCAAAATGTAGACATCAAAAATATATTGATTGATATCGTGCATTCGATCCTGACTTAATAACATCGTTTCTTCCTGAATCATCCCTCAATCTAACCATTTAATCAAATTCCTCTATCTGATTAAATTCATCAATATTTGTCTCTTAATTAAATAAATCATTTTATCTAATTAAGTCAATTCTTTCTGTTAATTAAATCAATCCATCTGATCTAATTATCCCTATTTAATCAAATAATCAATTTATTTGATTAAATCTCTAAAGTCTATCCATTAAATTAAATAAATTAAAACCTTATTTGATTTAATCTAACACCATCCCTTTTAATTAAATAAATCAAAATCCTTATTTAATTAATCTCTTTCATATTCCTCTCTTATTTGATTTAAATAAATCCATAAATCTAAGTCAAATAAGTCACATCATCTAATCTCCTATTAAATTGATTAACCCTTGATTAATTTAATCTAATCTCATGTCACATCCTCTAGATAATGCAAGTTGCACATGAAAATATATTTAATTCATTTATTAAATCTCTATTTTCCTCACAAGACATCTTTTTAGAATATTATCTCAATTTGAATTCAAAAATTCCAAGTCAACATGTACATCCAACAAGGCATTTAAGACCTATTACATGTCCTTTGCCTTGAGCCAAGTGGCATTTATTGCATTTTCCCTTCCCTCTTACATGTCATTTCAACAAATTTGAATTTCAAATATTGGCATTTATTGGCACAAACCCCAAATCTTGCACAACCATCATCCATTCATATCTTGACAAGTGGCACCATATCATTGGATGAATGTTAGTCCCACATTGCTCAAATTTGGACATTAATCCATCTAAGAATTCTATAAATAAAGAACTCATATCCTCATTTTATCATCCACAATCCAAGAAAAGTTATTATGTTAAAATATTTAGCCATTTCCATCCATCATTCGAATTCTTAGCTAGGATTTTTGCAGATTTAGCTTGGAGTTCTCATCTTTCATCAAAGTAGATCACTCTTCATCATCAATCAACAAAGCTTGCATCTTAGGGATTGGGAAAGGGCCAATTTTCACATCAAATTGGCACCAATTCCCCCATGGGATTAAGAGTTTACACAATTAATTAGGATTTTATCTTGTTTTTGTCATTTGCATTGTGTTCTTCATTATTTTCATTCCTAGTTTGATTTGTAAATGGATTTCATGGGGAATCCTTCTTTTAGCTTGTAATTCCTTGTCTAACTCATTTATTCATGTTGTTTTGTAGGTACTAGGAAAAGGGTTCAGACACTTCTATATCATCAATACTTTCATTTTCTGGAACTTGTTCCTTGTTGGAAGAACCAACAAGTGTCATCTCATACTTTTGTTCTATTTTAGTAACTTTTTCTTTAGTCTCATTCTGTATTCTCTCAATTTGATCTTGATATTTTCTCATGGGAAGTGTTATCGTTCGCTTTGTTTTGAATTCTTTCCTACAAACTTGAGCTAATATGGCCTTATTTGCTTTAGGTAAGGTAAAACCATTATTCTCCATAGCATCTGATCTAATCCTTTCTTCTAACATTGTGGCCTCTTCTCTCTTTTCTAATAAGACTTTCCATACATCATCTAGAACCTTTTTCCTGATATACTCCATATCAACTTCAATACTGACAATATATTTGATGATTGCTTCAATTATGGTGACTCTATTCTCCTCATTTTAATTTTGATGCATGACAACAATTTCCTTCAACATTTTATTATACAAAATACCATCAGATATTGCATCTAACCTCATTGGCTCGAAGGTTTCCCTAGGGTAGTCTTCTTCTTCTATGAATTCCCGAATTCAAGCTTCTTTCCCTTCTTTCCCTTCACCTTATGCATATGTATTTAGAATGCTTGCTTTTCTTTGTCAATTTCTTCTTCTTCAGATGAGTCGACTATATTTTTTCTTCATTTCTTTGGTGTAGTGCTACTTCTTTTCATAGTCAATGGAGATTCTTCATCCTCATCTTCTTCTTCTTCAGAGAGAACACTCATATCCTTCTCTTTTTGAGCTTTCTGTTTCTTTCCTCTTTTTGGCTTAGTGGCAAATGTGGAGGCTACACGAGTAGCTTTCCTTTTATTCAACTAAGATTCTTTTGTGATGAGAGCATTAGTATTCATTTTCTTAGTTCTGCGTGGTGTAGAAATTGATCCTTAAGGCTGTTGAATACTAGGGGAAGTAGTGGAAACCATTCTACCAAATCTTCTGGTCTTGGAGGACTCACCAACTATACCTGCTAATGTTGCATCTTTTGTTCTTAATATTTGAAATGATGAAAAATAGGTGGGGTGAAATGACTTGATAACAAAGGACCTATTTCTCTAATTTCATTCAAGGAAATGAGATTCAAACAATGAAGTGACTAAAAACCAAAAGGTGAGTCAAATCAAAGTATGCATCAACAAATTTACTCTCTATGCAAGGATGGGGGTAAGATTCAAATAGCACTTTGGAGAGAAAGATAAAAACCATCAAACAAACTCCAAAATGCAAGCTATAAAATGAAAATGAAGGACAATATTCAAAACTGATAGAAACAACAATTAAAATGTAGATCTAGAAAGGGGACAACAATGTGTACCAATCACCAAAAGTCACTTTTTGAAGATCACTAAGGACTCATTTTCCCTATGGAAAATGGGTCCTAGCTAGGTATCTACAAAAATACTTTCTAGGTTCTCTTTTGCTATGTCTACACTCCTAGATTCCCTATTTTTACTATCAAACAATCAAAAATAAATTTTGTAGAAGAGTTTATGTGAAATGACAACTTCTCTTGCAACTTTGACAAATTTGTAACTTTCTTCAATTTTTCTCTTCAAAGGATCTTCTACCTAAAATTTTCAATCACACATCAAAGAGAGAAAAGTGTTGTTTGTTGGGTGAATGGGGGTTTTCCTTGGTCAAACCCCATTTTGGTAATGAAACCTTAAATGAAATGAAACATGAAAGAAGGAATGATAAATAAACAACACTATGTTACTATTCACCAAACCTTATTTGAACCTTGGATTACAAATCTACAAATAGCATGAATTGGATTCAATGGATGTGGATCTTGATCATGAAACTTGTCTTGAAACAATGCTTTTGAATGCTTGAATAGATCTTGAACTCTACATCACCATATTAGATCAAACAACATGCATGATGCAAGTAATCTTTGACATGACAATGGAATCTTGATTGTTCAATAATCTTCAATAATTATGACCTTGAATGCCTTGAAATGCTCTTGAATGCTCTTGATCATAAACTTTGCTATAAGGATGCTCACTTCAAAATTTCTAGGTGAAACATAGTGAAATAGCCTCTTATTTATACACATCTTAATATTAATTCCCAAAATTCAAATATCACAAGCCGACATTTGAATATTCATTTGAAATAATTGAAAACCCACCAAAAACATAATTTGAATTTATGTCCTAGGCCTAAGTGAGGACCCATTCAACCTATGGCGAATGGGTCTTAGGCCACTTACCTAGGACACACATTGCTCAATGTTAAACATTATGTTAAGGAATTTATGAATGTCAGGTTTTATCCCTCAAAATTTGCAATTAATTAAGCTTGGATTTGAATTAAAGGGGACAATTAAAGAAAATTAACCTCAATTAATTAATGAAGCCCTAGACTAGTGTGAAAGTGTAAAGGTACTCCTTACAACAACAAAAATAAGGCACCATTAATTCCATGTTAATTAAAAGGGCCATAAACTTAATGTGAATATGTAAAACAAGTATTACAACACTAAATTAAGGGATCATTAAGTTCATTTTATTATTAATTATTCATATTCCCAAATTAATTGTGAAAAATGATTAATTTTTTCATACACTACATTTAGCCCCCACTTTAGTGTGAGGATGAGCTCAAGAAAAAAATCACACTAAAGTAGACATTCAAGACACTTATGTATGCAATGATGATAAATATACACAATCATACAACATTAAAGACTAGGAAAATCAAGCTTAAACTATTCTATCAGTGCATCACACATAAGATTTTTGTTTTGTGCTCACCCCAGGGTAGTGGAACCTCAGGCTATCCACTAGGTGAGTCTCCCAAAAGGGTGGAGAATGAAAGAATCATATTATTCTCTCATACCATATCAAATTTATCCCCTTGACAACTTCAACAAGGCACCATAAGGCAAGGCTCCATAGGCAACCAAGGTGTGTTATGATAGGTGGCCTTGAATATAGAGTTCAAGCTTCATAGGGTTTAACAAGGTGTGTTATGCTAAGCACTTATGAACAAGTCAAGGCTCCACAAGAAAGCAAGGTGTGTTAAGGCTCCACAAGAAAGCAAGGTGTGTTATGCTAGGTGGCCTTGAATTTAAAGTTCAAGCTTCATAAGGTCAACAAGTTATGTTATGCTAAACACTTATGAACAATAATGCTAGTAAAAGTTTCTTTTTTCAAAGGGATTTTTCTTAGTTTGTGTATGATCTTCTTCTTAGGGAACATCATGCCTAATGTCTCTAAGAGAGGACAAGTCAAGAGTAAAAGATTCACAACTTAGGGAATGTAGTGTGTTGCATCACCACTAAGAGGAAAGTCATATGCTAAGAAATATCACACTCTTGGAGGACATCAAACCCAATGACACCACCAAGAAAAGGACACATCACAAGAATAAATAAAATTGCACCATGAAATATGAGAAATATCAAAAGATATTAACAACATTGTTGTGAGCAATTGCTTTAAAGTAGCCAATTTTCAATCCTAAGACATGAGAACTTATTTAGAAAGCCCTATGCCAAGTCATATGTTTCTGGAATGAAGCTACGTCATGAAAAAGGAAGGAGGGGTTTCCCCAAAAAATACATAAGCGATCTATGGATTTAGGGTTAGTATATATTTTCTATAATGTTATAGAGCTCAGAAATGTCACCATTCCCTAAATACTCATAGAACTAGAAGAATGACACATGAAGATAAAAAAATAAAAATAAAAATTGGGTCAACATGGAATAGACCTAAATGTCTCAATACCTTGCATCATCCCTAAAAGGAAAACACAAGACAAAGAAAAGATAAAATGTTTACAACATAGAGAAGAATGTAGATACAAATAGATGAATGCACAAAAAAAGAGAAATACATCAAATAAAACAGTATGGGCGATCACATTACGCACATACAATCACACACATAAACATAAAAAAGAAAACAATGTAAAATACTAGTAGGGAACATGCGAGTCAACCTATAGCAGGTCGTTCATATCCAAATATTGATCTAAATCTAGGGTGAAAGAGGACTCCAAAATAAAAAATGCAATGATTCATGTCAGGTTGACCAAAATGAAATGATGAAAAATAGGTGGGGTGAAATGACTTGATAATAAAGGACCTATTACTCTAATTTCATTCAAGGAAATGAGATCCAAACAATGATGTGAATAACAACCAAAAGGTGAGTCAAATCAAGGTATGAATCAACAAATTTCCTCACTATGCAAGGTTGGGGGTAAGATTCAGGTAGCACTTTGGAGCGAAAGATCAAAACCATCAAACAAACTCCAAAATGCAAGCTATAAAATGCAAATGAAGGACAATATTCAAAACTGACAGAAACATCAATTAAAATTCAAATCTGGAAAGGGGAGAAAAATGTGCACCAATCACCAAAAGTCACTTTTTGAAGCTCATTGAGGACTCATTCACCCTATGGTGAATGGGTCTTGGCTAGGGCTCTGCAAAAATCCTTTTTGGGTTCTCTTTTGCTATGTCTACACTCCCAGATTCCTAATTTTCACTATCGGACAGTCATAAATAAATTTTGTAGAAGAGTTTCCGTGAAATACAAAATTTTCTTGCAACTTTGACAACTTTGCAACTTTCTTCATTTTTTCTCTTCAAAGGATCTTCCGCCTAAAATCTGCAATCACACATCAAAGAGAGAAAAGTGTTGTTTGTTAGGTGAATGGGGGTTTGCCTTGGTCAAACCCTATTTTGGTAGTTAAACCTTGAAATGAAATGAAACATGAAAGAAGGAATGATGAATGAACAAAACTATGTTACTACTCACCAAACCTTATTTGAACCTTGGATTACAAATCTGCAACTAGCATGAATTGGCTTCAATGGATGTGGATATTGATCATGAAACTTGTCTTGAAATAATGTTTTGAATGCTTGAATAGATCTTGAACTCTACATCACCATATTAGCTCAAAAAACATGCATTATGCAATCAATATTTGGAATGATAATGGAATCTTGATTGCTGGAATAATCTTCAATAATTCTACCTTGAATGCCTTGAAATGTGGTGTAGGAGCACCTAAGCCTTATTGTCAAATTTGATCATTTGAAGGTTTTGAGATGTTGGTCATTAGGTGAGTCTAGGGGTTTGGAGTAAATAAGGTCTATTTGTGATAAATAAGGTCTAATAAGACCATTTATTATGTAATTGAGAGGTTTTGAGTCTTTGGTGTCAAGTAGGTAAAAAGTTGCAAAAATTGTCAAAAATGCAACTTATTAGGAATATGAAGAGTCTAGTATTTCAAAAGGAAGTTATAGGAATTAGATAGTTGGGATTTGAATTGAAACATGTATAAAATCCTCTAAAAGGATTGAATATGGTTGATTAAATGTTGTATTAAAGAATTCCAATAAAACTACAACATTTTTTTGTCATTTTCTCTGTAAATCTATTATTTTCAAGCTTTGCACGACTCCGTAAAGTCTGTACTTTCCTTGAATTTGTTTGTATCTTGTAGGAGCATGTTTTAACTTTCATATGCATCTATTTTTAGAGTCTATCATCAAGTTGTGAGGGAGATCTCTTCACTTTTCTGTAACTGCCTGTAATAGGCCAATGAAGGCTATGTTTGAAGGTTAACTAATGAAATAAGCCATTCCACTTATTGTCCTATCTTGTTTCTTAGTGGAATGGCATGTGATATGGTAGGGTATGTTTTTACATGTTTTAGAAGGAAAGAGAAGAAAGTTGTGAGAATTGGGATGATGCCCTAGGGTTAAATAGTGCATTTTTTTCCATGTGAAAATGGTGAGTTAGTGAAGGGTTTTGATGAATTGTTGTTGGAACTGTCCAAGTGAGAGTAGACTGAGTTTTTTTAGGGTATTTTTGAGGTGTTGGAAGCATTGTTTAGGTCTGATAAGCCCGGGTGAATAGATTTTCAATAAACCATAGGATATTTGCTTGAAAGGAAAGGGTTTGGTGGATCAGTGGTTTAGAGGTCATGAATCTAAGGAATAATGGTGGAATTTGATGTTTTGTAACAAAAATTGAGTCTTTCAAAATATTTTGAGTGAAAACTTGGTGTTTATGAAGTACTTGCTTTGTAAAATAGGGCTAATTGAGTAGCCTAAAATAGGGGTAGTTTATTGGATCTCAAATTTTTTCTAAAGAAACCTCATGGTATCTATTGGTATGTTGTGTTGGGTTATGTTGTGAGTCTCAAAGAGTGTCTAGAAGGTATTTTTATGACATTCTCTAAAATATATTGTGCAAAGTTGGGTTTTGAGGGATACAAGCCTATTGGTGAGTGTTTGGAACAAGTTGAGTGAATTGTGTTGCAAACGGTTGTTTCCTTGTTAGGGTCTGATCAATTTGAGTCTGATAGTGAGTCATAACCACCTTGCTTACATCAAAATTCTCTTTAATTCTCTTGATCATAAACTTTGCTATAAGGATGCTCACTTCAAAATTGCTAGGTGAAACATAGTGAAATAACATCTTATTTATACATATATCTTAAGATTAATTCCTAAAATTCAAATATCACAAACCAACATATGAATATGCATTTGAAATCATTAAAAAACTTCCAAAAACATAATTTGAATTTAGGTCCTAGGCCTAAGTGAGGACCCATTCTCCCTATAGAAAATGGGTCCTAGGTCACTTACCTAGGGCACACATTGCTCAATGTTAAACATTATGGTAAGGCATTTATGAATGCAATTTTTTATCCCTCAAAAATTATAATTAATTAGGCTTGGCCCAATTAAGGTAAATTAGCCTCAATTAATTCATGAAGCCCTAGATTAGTGTGAAAGTGTAAATGTACTCCTTACAACACCAAAAGTAAGGCACCATTAAGTCCATTTTAATTAAAAGGGCTCTAAAATTAAAGTGAATATGTAAAACACATATTACAACACTAAATTAAGGCATCATTAAGATCATTTTATTATTAATTACTCATTCCCAAATTAAGTGTGAAAAAGGATTACTTTTTCCTACACTACAATATCTATACTTCTTTTGTAAGCCCATGTCCTTTGAAATCTTTTGTCACTCTCTTCTTTCTTGTAGGTTTTGACAATTCCATTTACACTTCCATGGATTTTTCTTCATAAGTTCCATTTCTTTCTAGTGTAGGATCCTTAGGACCATTTAACAATATTTTAACAAGACCATAAACCTCAACTTCATTCATCTCATAACCGATTGAAGGAATCTAGACTGATCTAGGTTCCACAACTTCAACAATACAAAAATTAGTGGAAATTAAAAATGTGATATCATTTCGTCAATATTTTTCCATTAAGGACCTAGGGATTTTTTCCCTTTCATGCATTCTCTTCTGGACTACTACAAATAATGTAGTAAGTGCTTCTTCTTGAGCTTTCATGTCACCAAGTCTATGTAAATGTTCCAAAATTTGATGTGATATAGGTCTCCTTTGATCTTGTTAGCAAACAGATTGGTCTTCTTCAAATAATCAAATAAAATGACTCAAATATTCTCAACAATGAAGACAAATTAGTTACCAATAGTTGAGTCACTTGCAATGGTATTTACAAGTTCTCTCTGCTTATTTTACAAGGCACAACTACCTTTGAATGATATGCAATGAATGAAAACATGGGGTATGCTTTTAACCAGAAAGTAGAAAAGGAAGACTGACAATTGTGCATAACCATGACATAAATGTGAATGATTTAATTTGGAATGAAGTGAATGTAGACAAATGACACAAATTTCGCCTATTACACCTATGAATAATATCAAATTAGATAAATATAGTCATATATCCCTCCACACATACCAAACATAGGTAAGATATGCATCTAGCACTTTATATTCAGCCATACATAATAGAGGCAAATTGAAGACTGATTACAAGTTAACATAGGAAAAATTGCAATCAAAGAAAACGTTTTACAGACACAGTTTTGAGAACATATTTCATTTCTTCAATCAGAAAAACTCAAAGTCTTTGATAATTTCCTTTGTACATATACTGAGTCAAGAGAATTACAACTGATTACAGATTAACAAAAAATAAAACTTACTCTTGTTTCCCCTCTTTCAAAGAACAGCAGAAAAGGATCCCCTCAAATTAGCTACAAATTACATATTTAAAGTCTACCCAATCAGCCTTTATGATTTCCATAACCATTTTTATTGAATTTTATTTTTCTTTTAATTAAAAAGAAACCTTCCATATTCTCTTCCCATAGATGCCTTTTCAGTTTTGTAACTAATTTTGATTTTTCTAATTCCAATTTTTTTTCTTTTCCCTTTCATAATCCATTTTGAAAACCTATTGATAAGAATGCAAAAAGTCTCTTTCATATCGGTCTTCTTGGACAAGATAATCATAATTTAAGAAGTTGCATCTATAACTTCACCATTGTTGGGTTTAAATGGCACTTGGCACGTTCTATCCAATAGAATATCTTCAACAATAGCAAATCATGCATTTTCTCTAGATTTTCTAAGGCAACCAATATGTTTAAAATTAAGCCACTTTCTTATGTTTGGAAACATAATATTCGATTTGATATTTCCCGCAGTTACTAATTGCTCACCAACAATAGCATGAGAGTAAACCTGTGTGCAGATATGACTACCATTTGACTTCATCCATAATGTTGTGAATGGAGAGGGATTCAAACATGAATCGTTATCTTTAGATGATAGAGAATGAATGTGTTCCTTTGATACTTAACTAGCAATATCCCAAACTCTATACTGCAACTTAATATCCATTTCCTTGAGCACCTTGTGAGCATCAACCTTATTCGACATGTAGATGAAATTGACTATTTGGTGATTCTTCAAAACACTATCAACCTATGCATATGAGTTTGATGTCAATGATTTAATATTTGATTGAAAGCCCAGATTTACTATGTGATTTTCATTTCTCCCTTCCAAAGAGAATGATTAGAATCTTGATGATTATTTGCCTTAGGTATCCATTAACAATGTCTCAAAGCTCAATTTCGAGTTATGTATCACCTCATCGGCTTAAAGGAGCGATCTTGAACTTGGGAGATAAACCAACATAAAAGAATTAATTTGAGCATTGAACTCTTTCTATTCCCTTTTCATCACTCCATGATATTTCATAAAATAAATAGTCGAAACTTATCCATGCTATCGAAATAATATAGGAAGTGTTACTGAATTCAACTTCACACCTGACAATCGTATTTGTTCATGCTCCATATATCTTCTCGCTACAAGTCAAATTATACTGGAAACTTGAGGGGGGGATTTCAGTGTTCATAAGAACTAGCCGCTCGAGTTAGGATGATGCAGCAAAAATTTTCCTATGTTTAAAATGAGTTAAATACTATCACTTTAACTTTTGTGATTTTCATAAGGCCAGCGCGAAAAGTGTCGATGGTGTGAACTTCGGCGAGAATTCTTATAATTAGGCTAACCTTGTGAAACACCACCAACATTCTATTACTTTAGAGTGCATCGAGCTTAGGTTCATTGCATATTCAAGCTTCACATATATAATGCTTGGATCATGCTTATCCCTTATATTCAATGATATTTTCTCATCGATTGAATGTAAACAGTGAAACAATTGAAACAATGACCAAGATAAAGAGATATGTGACTTAGAGAGGGTTGTCGGTCATTGTAGAATATCCATCATATCATTTTTAAAATGAAATCGTATAAAGGCTAATAGAGAAATAGTACAATCATGGGCGTGTGATTATCCACAACAACTCGAAATAACATTTTCTTTTACCTTCTTTGATGGTAGTTAGGACAAGACAACTTTAAGTACATATAAGATATGATCAATAGTGCTAGCTTGAAATAACCAACATGGCATTTTGGATGAGGGAAAGTTCAAAAATTTCTAGGGACCAAAAATGGGACTAATAGATCCCATATGACATTACTTCTTTCTAGAAGCTCCCTCAAAAATTAAAATAACAGACAAACTACTAGGGAACCAAACTTGAATGGATATTTCTTATCTTTGGTTTGCTTCAAGTTATCAAATATTTGTTGCCAAAGAAACTCACATAGATCATAGTCCTTACCTTTTTCCACCATTTTATAGGCAACATGGATTGTTGTAGCTGACATAGAATTTTCCTTGTTGGTGTAGTAAATTTTGTATCCTATGACCATTGCCACATATCTTACTACAAGGTTTCGAATAGTGTCCATTGTGAGAGCCCTATGATCAAATGTGTCTCCAATCAATTCCATCACATCTTTATTCTTTATAGATTTCAATACTGGCACAGGTCCAATAGAACAAAGTCCCACCACTTCCCTTATAACTTCCTTTGTTATCATGCGGGGCTTGTTAGTCCATCAGTAGTAGTCATGTACTCTACTCAATGCCATTCTCACAAATGTAGCTGCATCATCATACATGAAATTTGGAAATAGTTGCCATACATCTAATTTCTTTGCCACTAGGTTTTTATATTTGGGCTTGATCTAGTGATCATCTCCAGTTAACTCATTTATCCATGGTTTGATGAGTTTCACAGGGTTATATTCTTCCATTCTTCTATGGATATAAGCCCTAGTGTCTTCTGTAGGAAAAACCTTGTGTGGAATGCTCGAAAAATTCTCCAAGCAGGTCAACCTCAAATATCTTCATAGGGTACTTATTGAATTTTGGCTAAGGCTTCTCACTTACATTCACCAATATAGGTGTAGCCATCTCTACATAGTTTAAATGCTTTGAAAATAAATTCTATTTTAGTTTTAGACAACAGTAAATACCTTTTCTTTGCTTGACTGAAACTAGGGTTTGAATGCTCTACTTCCCAAACTCTTGAATTTTATTTAATTCACTCCAAATGCATAAAAGTGAGTAAATTAGAGTAATTTTAGAAGCTTATTGTCCTTTGATTCACCCCAGTTCACATTCAATACACCAATCAATAAAGTTGATGCCAACTCTTCACTGTGCAACAACAAATGCTTAATTATTTCGCAAAACTCTATAAATGGTGCATATTTTCTTCCAGAATTTCCTTCACAAGATCCAAACTATCCATCTCCAACTTATGTCTTCGTTTCAAGGCATGACAGCTTATATCGGCAAGGGATATTTGATTTTCTATTATTGCTCCCCCTAAGCCATTGCCTAGGTTCAATTTCTGAGAGAATTATATGCACCGGAGGGTGGTATAGATTCATTTGTATTTTTTTATTCTTTCTTATCCTTAGACTCTTCTTTCTTTCTCTATATCTTCTCCATTTCCTTCTTTAATTTTGTCAGATCAATCTTTGTGACTGGATTATAATTTCTCTTTTTAGGATTTTTCTTCCTTATGTGTTTGCAGAATCTAGCAATATGTCTAGGTTTATTACAATTGTGACATACAACATTCCTCTTAGAATTTTTCTTTTCATTCATTCTAGATCTGCATTGGTTAGTCTTGTTTCCAAATCCATAGCATGTATAACAATAGCCATTTAAAGATCAAAATATTCTACCATGTTTATATGTATTCCTCATTTTATTTATGTATTCACTTGCTCTATGTCCAAAATTCTTGTATGTAAAGCATTGACTAGTAAACGATGAAACATAATGATTTGTTTTACTTCTACATTCTATTGCTTTATGTACAAAATTATTGCATAAATAATAGATGCCATTGAAGGATGAGTACCTTTGAGCATTTGGTTGTCTGATAGGAGGTCTTCTTGCACTATTTATTTGATTTTGGTACTTTCCATTATTGTTCTTATCTTTGGTCTTCTCAGGATCATTGATCTTCTTTGCATTTGCTTTTGAAATTTCACCTTTCTCAAGTCCCAAAACACCTTTTTCTTTATATATTTAAGAATTGTAAAACTTGTCTTGAACTTATCTTCATGAATTCTTTCTTTCTCCAAATCTGATCTAAGATTTACCACTTCTTGTTCAATCCTTGTGTATTCATCGAATTTGTTCTTCACTATTGCATTTAGACATTCTTCAATTCTTTCATTTTCTTCCACTTACACTTTTAGTCTGGTGATATTCTCATTCTCTTGTTTCAATTGTTCACTTACCTCCCTATGTATTTCTCTGAACCTTTTTATTTTCTCTCTCAATTTCTTAATGCATTCATTAGCTTCATTGAGATTTTCCTTCAAATCTATTTTTTCACCTTCAAATTTGTCAAGATCTTCAAAAGAAACTTTGATTTCTCCATTCTTATCAAGTATGCAATCCTTTTCAGTGTATCCATTGGCAGGGATATAGGCCATGTGTTCAATTTCCAAGATCATCCCAAAGCAGTCAAGCTCCTTCAAGGGAACCAAGCTCTGATACCAATTGTTGAACACCCAAAATAATGAGAGACAGGGGGTTGAATTAGCATTGCTAAAAACCATTTAATTACTAACCATACAATTATCACAACATACTTAGAAATTAACATAAATGAAAGCATAAACAAACTATAGCACATACACACATGAACACCAAGATTTTTACATGGAAAACCCAAAGTGGGAAAAGCCACAGTGAGGATTAGCTCACAATATATTATGACTGATCATAAAATATTACAGAAAGGATCACTGCCAAGTGGAATTATTGTCCAAGTGAACTCACTATTCATAGAGAAAGGAAAGATACATAAAGTGGCTACAAGACCAAGATTTGAACTGATACAAAGTGCATCTAGCATATGCTAAATTTAGTTCCTATTGTTAGAACTGTAAAATTTTGAAAATTTTACAGTTGTTTATATTCATGAGTTTCCAAAGAAGTCCTTACCATAAGCACAAGAATCCTCACTTCATAACATTTTTTCCCATATTCAGTCATTTGATCCCATAGAATCCATTTAACCCTGAATATTTCAACGTATAATTCATATTGGCAAGAGAGGGTGAGGGTCTCCCCGATCCATAAAGCAATTCATACTAACATGTCTTTTGCAGTCTATCGGCAAGAAACTAGGATTGTCTTACCGATAAAATTTCATTTGATAATACATGTCGGGCAGACACAATTTGTAGTCTCAATGAAAGAAATATCCTATCGGCAAGACAGTATGCATCAGGGTGAGTCATATCGAGCCTATTGGTGTCTTACCGATTGAAAACATAAAGACATATCGGCAAGACAAAATCCGTCGGTGTAATGTCCCAGAGCATTCATTTGGTCTCACCAATAAAGCAAAAGTGGATTCTGTCAATGATTATAAGGATGAAGTCAGGGAGTCTTTCCGACCCATATGTCACACTGACAGGATTATGTTAGTAAAGGACTTGGTGGATTATCGGCGAGACTAGTTTCATTGGAGAAAGATATAAGAGTCACGCCGAGTGTTGCTCCATCGACAAGAAAATAATTATGTCTCGGCGATCAAAAAAATAGACCAAAGGATATATCTCAGCAAGATATGAAATAAGCGGAGGAACATCTGCCCGACTCACAATGTTAAAGCGATAGGATTCATCGGTGAGAGTTACAGCAATATACATAAAATTGAAAGGATAACTGTCGGAGAGACTTCAAGTGTCGGGGAGACTACAGGATGTCTTGGTAGATGTTTTAATGAATGTTGGTAAAAGCCATGATAAGAGAGGTCACCCAAAGATTTGAAAATATCTCACCGATAATATTGTATGATGTGACAATGAGAGTTTTGAAAAAGGACCTACTACACTCGTGTTTCAGGTAAAACATTAATGGCGCGACGAAGAACAATAAGGAAAATTCAATTAGAAACATTAGTGTGAAATTGATAGCGGAGGAAGCAGAGGGGCAAAAGAAGAACCAGGGCATTCTTGCAGTCCAAAGGTTTTGAGCAAAATACAGTAAGTTATTGTGCCTTAGGTCCTGTAATTTTGACTTTTGTAACTTTTGAGGAATGGAATCCTCTAGCTTAGGAAAATCAAAAGGTAGAAAATATGGTGAAAGAAGTTAGCCTAAAGGGAAGAAACAAAAAACTGAAATAGAGTATGAGGGCATTGAACAGAGACTAAATCAAGATGTCATTGACCAATTACCTGGCTCTGGACCTAAAGCCAGATGATCTACACAACTTAGGGCAGAAATAGATAAATTGGATGACAAATGTAAACTCATAGGAGATGTATGGACTTCAATAAGAGGTTATGAATTGTTTTGCTTTCATTACTATCAGAGAAATCATTTTGAACTAGTATGCAACCCATGGAAGCTTAATTTGGGAAAGCTTGTGTGCCCTAATGTATTTGTCAATGTAGAATTGGTAAAATTGTTGGCTTCCCATTATAATTCGAGACTCAAAGCTATATGTGACCCATCCGGGAAACCACTAATACACATATCATAAGATGCAATAGGTGAGGTTTTCAATTTGGAAGGGGTTTGCACTGAGAAAATCATTTGTGAAGAATTAGAAAGGGAGTTTGGGAGAATGGACACAATTTATAAGGGTTGGAGGTTGCCAATTCATAGAATTAGACAAGATGGCAAACCAGTTTCTTTATAGGATAGCAATGGACCCCCTTTCCATGTTGACCTTTTTGAACCTTATATGAAGTACACTTGTTTCTCGGTAGGCCAAGTATTGGGAATGGAAGTCCCTAAATATATGTCAATTGTACCTATGATAATTTCAGCAGATATCCAGTATCACAATTCTAGACCATTTTATTATGCCTCATACATTTTTAAGGTGCTTGATTTTGGGTTGATGGCAATAAAGGGAGGAGCCTCTATTTTACATCTTAGGCATTACTCATTGTTAATGCACATGGTGTTGTATTTTGGACAAGAGTTAGGGCTGTGGCCTTAGGAGATGAGAATTTCCCAATTTGACAAGGAAGGCAAGACATTACCTGTTCAATTATGGATGACTGTCTGGGATAGCAAGTTTTCTAACTCTAGTTTTGTACACTTTGAGGAGTCTTTTGTGAAAAAAATTGTACAGATTGTATAATCATCCATGTGATTATTCTTTATCTAAAGAGATAAAGAGGTTTCTCAAGTCTAAGGAATTCAATGGGCCAATTAGTCATAACTGGGGGGATTGGTATTGCTTGGAGGATGCTACCATGATCAGGGTTTATGGATTTGAAGATGCTCCATTCATTTTGCCTAAAATAGTTCCGGATAGGATCGCATACTTGGAAATTGCTAGATAGATGGACTTTTCTAGTGTTATGAATTTGAGCTCCTTTGGAAAGCAGGCTTTCATGCCCAGTACATTATGCTTTGGTGATTTTATTGTATTAGCCAAGGAAGGATACAATTTGATCCTTGATAATTACTGTAGTACAATATGAAAAGAGGACCACCCAGAAAAATTTTTGACCTAGAAGGGTACATCAATTCTACTAAAATCAGGATAAACTTTGGAGGGTATCAACATGTGCCCTATCAATTTGATGATATGATCTGGAACCTAGAAGCTGAAGAAGCAGAAATTGTGATCGAAAAATATAATCAAGGGTTGCAGGACACAGAGTTGTTATCTTCTTGGGAGGAGGCATCTGAGGATAATGTGCCACAAGACCAACCAAATAAGATGTCAAGATTGAAAACTCAGCATTACACTTGCCCTGCTAGGGAATTGAGTGCTGAAGAGAATGTAGATGTAGATGTAAGGCATGTAGAATACAAATTGTTTATAGTTGATGATGAATTTGTAAACTCTCCAGAGTTTAAGGCATTCCTGTACAAACAAGAAGGAAAATAAATAAGAGAAAAGGTTGACAATATCACATCAAGTAATGAAGAACAATTACTGAATGACATAAAGGTGTGTGTGGACAAAGAGATGGAAAATATGAACCCTGAAAAGGGAAGGAAAATGTTGGAAGATGCCGGTGTTATGATTTTTCCAGGGTTGGATCTCAATTTTGCACTAGTTTTTGATAGTTTCTTGAAAGATAGTAATGTTATACACAAGCTCAGCACAAAAAAAGTGACAGAAGTGTATGCAGGGTTGAAATACAATACAGATGAAGGGTCATTAATGATTTGGGCCTTATATCGACCTCACAAGAAATCAATTGTCATTGATACTAAGAAAGCATTCGGGCATGTCATGAACTTCAAGGTTGGAGAGGCTGATCCTGTGGCTACTACATAAATTGGAATTAATGTAGAAAAACTAAACAAAGCTCAAATTCAAATGTTGATCAAGGAGAGGGAAATGTACAAAATGAATAACGAGAGGATGTTGAAAGAAAATGATAGCCTGAAGGATTTGTTAGGGGCCACAATTAAATCAACCAAGCTGCTCACTTGTGGTGAAAGTTCTCAAGCGAAAGATCATTGGGAAGGATCAAGTGCCTACTCTCAAGGGAAATATGATACACTTGCAGCAATGATTAAGAAAAGACAAGCCAGTCTAGCAACTTGGTTAAATAAGCTCTGGGGAACACATTCACAGAACTTTGCTGCATTGTAAGAACACAAAAGAATGGATGGTAGGATTTTGGAGAAGTTTCAAGAAATAAACCGGAGAGGTGTTTCTGATAATGTAGCAATTGAGGCTGCAAATCATTTTGTTAATAAACACCGAGACTTCTTTGAAGAATTGAAAGGGGATGCATATGGATTGATAAATGCCACCAGAAAAGAACTGACTGCATTCTTTGACGATAAAGGAGAATTAAAAGAAATGAATAGGTGGAAAAGTGAAAGTGAATCAATACTGCAAGACATTCTGAAGATAGCTACTGTGGAAGATACAACACTGGATGAGGCGTGCAAACAGAATGAGAAGATGGTAAGAATGGAGATCACAATCCGGAACGCAGTGGGAGATGTAGATACGCATAAGCATTGGGATTATGTGGACCATTTATCGAAGATTCATTTATGGCTTAATAGAGCTTAATTGTCTTTTAATATATTATTGTTTTAACATATGACATTTTTGAAAGGACGCGTCCTTTCAAGTAGTTGATGTATAAATATCCATTTTGGTAGCGAAACAGGATAATAGAAGATAACGTAATAGAATAGAAGAAAGATATAGTAGATTACAATGTTTTACAAATATGAGACTATGATGCATGTTTAAAACTATGGAGATATCAATGGAAATCATTTGATGTGGTGGCATATTTCTGGTATTAGTTGTTTGTTGAGTTAATTGAAAGTATTACTGAAGTTGTCTCCAAGGTTGATTTTTTCTGGTTATTTAAATTGATATAACAAGTTTATATTCAATTTATCGGTGCACATTTGATGTATCTGTATGGTTGATTAATTGGTTCTTTCAAGGAAAGATTAAATCCTTTTAGTTGATCATAGTAATTAGGGAATCTCATTTGGATCATTAAGAAGAACTTGGTAGTCATATTCTTGCATGTTTATACAAGTTATAAACTCAAACATATGCCAAACAATTAGAATACTTTCCATAAAGAAGTTACTCATTTTATATTTCTTTTGACT
>VDFB02341078.1:0-33427 GCA_007258455.2 Sequoia sempervirens | reverse complement strand
ATGTGGCAAATGACGACACTATATGTCGAGTGGATTGTGCGGAGTTGAGCAAGCACCTCGATAAGGATTGAGCAATTGATTGGCTCCTAAAGTGGTGCTCCTTCTTCCTTCATCAATTGCCTTGGATGTTATTGTTTGGTGCAAACACACGAAATTACATCCCCGACTCACAGCTTGATGTGGGAGCATTGGCAGGTCTGGTTGTGCCAGGGAATGGAGGTCGGGAGTGGCACAAGCCTGAAAAGCTTCTCCACTTAGATTAGGCAATTGCTCTCCAGGCTCCTCTCCTGATGTTGAGTTAATCTTGTAACATTAGATCTCTGAATTAGAATATGGAATTCGCTGGCTTTGTGAACAAGAAACCAAGTCATTGGGTGAGGGCTGCGTCTCACCTGGCGTAGTATAATAGGGGGTGCCATCCCTAGTAACCAGAACTAAGTCTCCATCCATGTGATGATCCGATTGAAATCCAACATCTTCCATATATACTAACTCACACGCCTCCCCAATTGGTTCGGCCAAAATGGACCCAAGCTTAAATTAAATTTAAATGTTATTATTCAATAATTTAAATTTATTTTATTTAATAATGATTATTATTATATGATTTATTAAATTCAAATCAGTGTTTAAAAACATTGATTCCCTCCATGTTTGGAGAATAGGGCTTAGGGCCTGTTGGGGACATGACACTGTGGGATCTTAACTTGTAGGTTATAAGGACCTACATTGGTCCTCTTTGACTCTTCATTGAGGTGATTAGAAATTCTCCGAAGGTTGAAATCCCTTCTTTAAAGTTAGAAAGTGAATTTATATAGATCAAAAGCCTTGGATTTGAACAATTTGGCTGTTTTCAAAAGAGAGATCAATCTATTTTTGGATTGAGTTTTATGAGGATCCCTGAAAATCATCAGTTCAAGTTAATTCAAGTTAATTCTATGATAATGGATTCAAGGAACATCATCAGTGCCAACAAAAACCATCTGAATATCTGACACCATTTGTTATGATGGTAAACTATTTTCCAATAAACAAATGTGAAAGCTATAAAATAGTAGAAGCAAAAAAACATACAGTGGGGGGCCTTGCTCACTTGAAATCCTAATTAGCTCACGAATTAAATCTTCATTAATCCTAGGTACTCAACATGACAATGGATTCAAGGACTAAACATGCAGTACAGATAGCTAATATTATGTTGTGCTTAGGTAGAAGATATGCTAAATTATTATATTGAGTATATCCTTGTTTATGAGTGCATATCTTTTGCTCTATGATCTGAACTTCTCAGCACCATAAATTATTTATATGATTCAATTTTGTTCTCCACAAATTGTATTCTTCACGAATGCTATTTTGTTCAACAAAAGTAAATAATATGTATTTGGTTGACAGAAAACATGCTTCAACTGAGATTTACTTGGTAGCATGCAAGTACAAGTTTAGGATTTGTTCAAATGTTGAGTTATCTTTAAGAGGTTTTTACTTTTTTGTGAAGTGGAATATAGAAACTAGGAAAATGATTGTCACCTTGGCTATTGTTGTAACATGGCTTTCCCCTGTGAATGTTGTCAATTACTGCGCACAAAATATTTGACTTGTATATGCTTCTTTTTCCTTATAGTGTAGTTAACAAATAAACATCAAAATATACAAGAAAACAAGAGAAAACAATAATGGTAGTGATACAAATCTAATTAGAAACAATGTTGTTCAGTAAAATGTAGTGTTCCACAGGGCTGTGTCCCTGGTGTCCGAATGATGTCCCCAATGTCTTGAATGTTTTGGGGACTTGGAGGGATGTCCACTTTTTACAGAAGTGGACAGCTCAATCCATTTGGTGGGGGCATTTGGGACTTAGGGGATGCCACTTTGTTTGAAGGACTGGAAATTACAATCCATTTGGTAAATAAAAATTAAAAAAAATACCTTCTTAAGGAAAAATGTACTAAAAAACCCTAAAATCCGAAAAGGGGGAGGATTGTCATAGCAAATGCAGCACATTATAATCTATTTTTCAGTTGCTTTTAGTTTGTTTACATTATTTTAATAGCTGCTCCTGCCAGTAATGTCTCCAAATTTTTGAATTTTTTTGCTGTCCGCATTCCTACATCCCCTCATCCTGGAAACTCAGATAAACACTGGTAAACTAAATTATCAGTATTGGTGAATACTGTAAATAATGATTAAACACCCCTTCTTGCCCTCTCAAACAAAAGTATATAATACTTGATGAATCTTCTAAGTTACCGGATTTGTACCACAGGCCTCAACCCGTTCAGGTATCCACTGGCGGTTCGGGTATCGGGTGCGGGTTCGGGGCCTTCAGTGCTGGCACGAACCCACACGTACCCAGCACGAACCCAACCCACGGGCCAAGTCAAAAAAAAATGGGCCCAAACATGATTAAAAAACATTTTTTTTAAAAAAAATTTCCCCCTAACCCTAAAATGGCTAGTGGCTTTGCACAGAAGTAGTCTTTTGTGATGTATAACACAGAGGGTGAATGAATACAGGAATTCTAATTTGCTAAGAGCTGCACAGAAGCTCTGTTTTTAGCATAAACAGAAGAGGAGGAGCATTCAAGCTGAAGCAGCCCTGGTTTGAAGATTTCTGTGGATGTTGTTCTAATCCGGTCAAGTGCAAAAGTTCTGCATTCAAATCCAAAGCAGAAGCTCACCTAAAAATTCTGAATAACAAGAGAATCTCTAGGCTCATTAGAGGTGAATCTAGTGGCATATTGACAGGGATAGATGAAACAGCATATATCTGATTAGTTAAAAAAATCAGAAATAAAGAGTGAGACAGATCATGTTAATGCCTATAAGTAACCTTGAATTTTGACAGAATAAGTAGTGCAATAGAGAAGAACTAGGTTAAATGACCCTTAAATACCAATTCCAAAAATGATAATTTGACAAAATTTTCAGGAAGTTCAAATAAATATAGAAATTTGGAGAACCATGAAAAACAAAGAATGCTGAGAATCAAATATTCAAAATGTAATATCTTTTTTCTAAAAATACCTTTGGTTAAGAGACCTGAGACCTGGAAAACTTGTTGGCAAGATCTGTTAGAATTGGCATTTAATATTTATCTTTGGCATTTGGCATTGATCAATGATCAAGTATCATACTATGAAATGATTTAGTTTTACAATTATATTTCTCTTTATTTTTTGTATATATAATACATATATATAGATTTATAATATATTAAATTATTAATATATATATATATACCATCTCCATACGTATTAAACCCTAAAAAATTTTTGCTCGTCACGCATTGGTTCTCGACCAACCGTCCCTCAAACCCGAACCGTAACTTAGATCTTCTGTCCTCGTTTTTGAGCTTTTATTTTTGCAACAAGTTGAGTTTAATGGTTGCAGGGTGATTAACATTTCCTGTTACTATTCATTGTCTCTTTGTTTCTATACAACAAAATGCTATTTCTGCACGGCACACATAATAAGTAAAAGTAAATTTGCTTCAGTAGAAGTAGAACAAACCTCATTATGTTGAAAATATGTTCCGTTAAGTGGAAAGTTGCCTCGCATTGCTGTTCTGCAAGGAATCTGACATTTAACAAGTAAACAATAAGTTTTAAATTCCAAGTAACATTTGAGACAAACAGTTTAGTGACCAATCTGTGAATTATGTTTAAATTTCAGAAAAGTAAAAAGTTAATCTAAGTCTCAAGTGTTCTCTACACTACTAGCATAGTGAATTAAAGAATGTTGTCTATTTTCGTGTGGCTTGAAAATAAATATAAGTTATGTAGTCATATAATAGAGTTGTAGCATTGTATCTTGACTTTTCATCAGATGCATGGCTGTTCTGGAATCATAAACAAAAAATTACCATACTGCCCTTTATTTCTCCCTGTAAACATATTTTGTTTGGCAATGATAAATACATGCAAATATATGAAAATATGGTTACCATGGTAAGTATATGAGATGCCATTAAAAGTTAACTTGTTTGAGTATAATAATTGTCTAACTCACCAACATTGTGCCTTTAACTGCGTGCTCATTAATATCTATTTTGCTAACACAGGTACTGCAGAACTCTTGATTACATAGATGATTCTCTGATGTTATAGAGCTACAATGTTCGTCGTCTCGTGTGGATTCTGATGCTTCACCTGAAATTAAATCAACAATCAGTTAAGCACTTTGGAGAATCAACATTTTGTATATTAAAGCAACTGTTAATATTATATTTGCTCTACAAGTGTGTTTATAAGAAGAACTGTGTCATTCAAAGGGCATTCTATCTTATTTCATTTTAGTAATTCTTATAACTTTTGTTTTGTTAAATAATCTCTTGGCATGAATATCAACATATGACAATATTTTCTTCTCACAATGATTTATGACAAATTTGACTGGGTTGGTCCTTTAACATATTGTCAAAATGATACTCATACCAGTTAAAAATTGGAGTTGCACAAATATATCTTGATTTTGTGAAGTTTGTTAATCGATATTGGTCTAGTGTTGTTTATTGATTAAATAAGCTAGTATTTTTGTTTTAGTTTATGAGCTTGCTTTACTATGTGAATTTCAAGAACAAGAATAAACATTGTCAGTTGGACCTTGCTGGCAAGTTTCCTTGTGCTGCGTGGCAAAAATGCTGGTGATATTTGAGCTTCCTAACAAACCAGTTGCCTCATCCCTCAACGTACATCAAATGGTTTTCTTTTCAATTTTCTCAGAGAGTATCAGGTCTTGCCAGTTCGTATAACTCCTAAGTTGTAGAGAACTCAACTGACATCTAATTATCTTAAAAATTAAAAAATCACATCTAATCCTAATATGTTTTATTGATGCAATTTTTGTATCAGTCTAACTGTGGATCCTTGATTTGTTGTTTTCCGAATGTCTAAAGTTTTTTATACGTAGCAACTTGAGTGCTGGATCCTGGCCTTTCTATCAATGACATATGTGGCTAACACTGAGAATGTGGGCTACCCTTTGAATATTGAGTATCTTTAGCACATGTTAGATTTTTGTCAGTTTAAATCATCTTTTGGTGCGATGCCCAGCATCATCACATATTATGAAATTGGATTGGATAAGTCAATAATTTTTAAACTAAAAATATTATCATCCTATTAAATTAGAATGAACCTCGGTTGATCATTGGTTCAACTTTTACAATCCATATCACTGTCAAGAGGATATGTTTTATAATTACTATGTTGGATAGAAGAGGTTATGCCTATTTCATCTAAGATGTCTAATTGGAAAGTTGTGATCTCTCGTGTGTCCAACTCAAGGACAAACATTTATGCTATTGTTATTTACCTTGTACAGCAAGTTCTTTCAATTTTCAGCTTGCTAGGGAGAAGTTTTAATGCTTTATCATTGTTAACTTGAAACAGCCACCATCAATTAATCAGGAATTACTGATAGATGTAAAGTTACCTGGCGTCCATATGGCAAGAAGATAAGGGGATGGATCATCTGGTTGTCTATCTTCATACTGTTACAAACACACAATATTCAGAATCAAGTGCTATTAATACACAAATATTTTCTAAACAAATACTTATTAATTGAATCAACAAAAAAAGTTGGTACAAGAGAACAAACGTACGCCGCTTAGGAGGGGATGATTATCTGGAATCTCATATCTGAAAGTACAAAGATAACAGTTAGGAGCTTGGCCTAACCGGATGGATGATTGGAAGTTACTAGGCCTTTAAAGACAACTTACTAATGGAAGTTTGCTGCATTCTGATCAAGTATTTCATTTATTAGTAGCAATATCAACTTTTTAAGATAAATCATATTGATCTCAGGGAAACATTGGACATACACACAATAGACTATAATGTTATGAGTAGATGCTATGAGAGACATAATGATAAAGCTTTCTAGTACTTACACTCGATGCTCTGTCCGTAGCCGATGTACATACTTAAGCTTGGGTGCTGGTATTGAAGCATCTTGGGGTGATAACATTATCAATGCCTTTGATACATCTACATCCTGCATGTTACTTTTACATATTTGCTGAATGTTGTATGAAAGCTCATCAAGATTGAGCTTGATAACTGGTATTTCATCCGGGTCTGTATAGGCCCACTCATCAACCACTTCTGAGCTTTCAATATGCTCAGGCTCAGGTGTTGCTGGCTCTTCAATGATTGGCTCACAATTTTGCTCCTGATGTCCTGATTCTGCTAGCTGAAGTGGAACTACTTTAGAAGGAATTTCTGTCTCACAATTTTGCTCCCGAAGTCTTGATTCTGCTAGCTGAAGTGGAACTACTTTAGAAGGAACTTCTATCTTCAACTCATGCTGTGGAAGTGGTAGAATCGGAGGAGTGCATAGTGGATTTTCCCCTGAAGATGATTTTTCTTGTGGACCTTGCAAAGTGAGCCTTGCACTGTTTAATATAAAGAAGTTAGAGCGGTTTAAACTGGACTGAGCAAAAACCATTTTTCTATGTTTATTTAGGAACTTACTCTAGAGAATAACAAAAGAGAGAGTTATCAGGTTTGAGTTTAAAACTAAGGCATTTATGACTAGATAATAACAGGAGAGAGTTGTTACAACCAAAACATTTATGACTGTCCTAACCTGGCAAAAGCACTTGCAAAGTGCTTACATTCGGCTCGCATTGGACATGCATTGCAGTTTGGTTTGCTTTTAGTGCAAAATACCTGAGTATTAAACTTGAAGCAGTTATTAATGTTAAACATGAGGGCCATCAAAGATTAAAAACATTGCTTTCCAGATACTGGCATTCAAGCAAATTGCATCCATATGTATGTGAGCTGACAACACTTTTATTCTATTAGATTTTATGCTGAATAAAGAGAATAAAAACATATATATGGCAAGAGTGGGCATTTCACCTTTCCAAATGTAATCATCTGATAGTGAAGTTCATATCTGTCCATATGAAATGTGAAAATAAATTAAATAAAGACAAATTAAGATATCTAGAAACCAAATCTGGCACGAAGAGAAATGGAACAATTTCTTCTATACTAGCTGTATATAATCTAATATAGCACCTTGCAAAACATATAGTGAATGATCATTTTCTTGCTATGCTGTAGTTTATAATTATATCAATTGCGCTGTTATATATTGGTATAAATTTAAATCTTTCTATGCAAATAGCTGACTAAGGCCTTGAGATCTTACAAAGTTCTTTGATCAAGTGTGCACAACCGAGGCCATATGTACTTCTGGATATTTGCCTGAACAGGGTACCTTCCACAACAGAACATAATTGTTAGTCAAAGGAGATGTATAGAGCACCATGCTTATTTGATATATAATGATACATACAGGCATACTTTCTCAGGAAAGGATTGCATTGATAGTTAATTATGTGTACTGACTTACAACTCTAGAAGATGTAACTGCAAAGATTCAGGTAATGGCATTATCGGTACCCATCCAAGACGTACACATATTCGTCCAACATTTGTGTCAACCTGATATGATGCACACCTATTTAAAAACGATTCTAAAAGCAACAAGAAATTCTGACCTACATTTAGTCTTCAAAATTTGTCTAACTGGGAATTTGAATAAAATGATTCTTTATATATACATAAATGAAGATACTAGCTTACAGGAAAGGCTAGATGTTGAAGAGTTAGTAGGCGGATGCATTCAACACTTTTGAGTCCCAATCCTCGTATGCTGAGGAGAAAATCTCTGCCATCATGTGTTTTTAAAATCATTTAGTTTATTAAAAACAAAATAAAATAATTCTTATAGAGAAGAAACCCTCAAAGTATTCTGGTATGACATTTAAGTTGATCCTCAAGCCTCCAGAATATTAATGTGCAATATGTAGATTCATGTGCTAGTTATATATAATAAATGATGTTAAGAAGAGGAGTTTGTTAAGGTTATTAAAGACTACAGAAAGTTACTTTGCATCATCAGGTGGAATGTCCCTTAGCCACTCCAGGTCAATGCACCCCAGTTCTGCATGAAGCCTTTCAAGAAATGCCTGCAATGTTGTTTCCAAAGATTAGTCTTTTCTTAATCGACATTTTCTACTTGAGATTGACAGCCTGGCCAAAAAACCCACACTAATTTTGTAAAAAGCTATTTTGAATATTTTTTTCATGAAAATCTTGAAAATATTCTGAAGATATTTTACTACTAGTTGGCCATATTTTAGAAATTTTGTTCTATATAATATATCCTTCAAATGGTTTACTCTAGAAATTCATGTATTTCGCATAGGCATCACGTTCTTTACCAAGTCCAATGGTTTCGTGATTTTTTGTGTTAGAAATATATTCATATATTGTTCTCACATGCTGTGCCTGTTTAGAAAAACTCCAATTAATCTCAATTTTCTCATAAATTGCAATTTTTGTATTTCCCACTACCTTTCTGGATTTTTATATAAAATTCTTGATATTATCTAAATTCAAAAATCTGTTTCCCTAGCGTGTCTTTTTTTAATTTTTTCTAGACTGATTTTCTTGGGATTTTTGCCAATTGATTTTTGTTCATAACTTAAGTCAGTTAACCAAAAAGTGTGCCTGACAGTATACGACTTCAAATAATAGAAATTGAGATGTCAAAGATATATTTGAGTATAGTAAATGCAGAACATGATAATGTTTCAAAAAACTAACCATGGCAGCAGAAAACATGGTAACTTTTGAAAATTATTCCAACCTATTTTTGAACGCTTAAAGAGATTGCATTCATTAATGGTTGTGTAACATTAAAAAGACAGGTAAAGATTACGATTTTGCTCAGTGTTAGGAATATATTGATATATTCTTATCACATACTGTGCCTGTCATTTACAAAATCTATACTTAATCTTGATTTTCTGATGAATTAAATTTTTTGTATTGCTCAGTTCTTTTCTGGACTTATATAGACCAAATTTGATAGTTATCTAATTTAAAAATCTGATTTCCTAAGCTTGTTTATTTTCTATTTTTTCTGAATTGATTTTCTTGGGATTCTGGCCAATTGATTGTTGTTCACAATTTCAGCAAACATTGTTTCATAACTTAAGCCAGTTAACTGTAAAGCATGCCTAGCAGAAAACAGCTTGAAATAATAGAAACAAGGCTTCAAAAATATATTTGACGATAGTAAAATGCAGAACATGATAATGCTGTGAAAAACTAACCATGACAGCAGAAAACATGTTTTAACTTCTTAAAATTATTCCAACCTGGGTTACATCCATTAATGTTAAATACCATAATTATGTATGTTCACATTTAAAACACAGGTAAAGGCTGTTTCTATGGAAGACCATAGACAAAGAACTCTGGATGTGTCCTACATGATAAACCATAGAATCAAACAAATTTTAAAAAGTGACTTGAAAATTGTCTGAACTTCAAAATGTACAACTGACAGGCAAGAATACAGAAAACATCCAGAAGCAAATAGTACAAGACAGGAAACTTCAAGGAGACTTGACTAATGGGGACTTTTAAAATCAAGTGATTGTCTATATGGGAAAGAGCAGAAGAATGTGCTTTAAGAAGTCTTAAATGTTTTTTTGGGCTTGTTAAGCATTTTTAATAAAAAATATAATCTAATCTTCCTGTCTAATATTGATCAGAAGGCAATTACAAAAATCTTAGCATTGTACATCAACTTAAATATGAAAATCATGACTGCTCTAAGTCATCATAATATCTATGTTTGTATTTGACACAATCCGCACAACTACAATTTCTACTTGGGCACTATAGCTTGACACAATAAAATTTATGCAATCACAATTGTTAAGTGCGAATTTAGGCTGAATTAAAATTTAATTGAGCAGCCTCAGGTGCAATAAATAAAGCCAATCAGAGGAGTTTCCAATGTTGAAGCTCCCCATATCAGTAGTTTTCTTTTGAGCACCATGATGGCCTTGACAGGACCCTGAGGCTACACTGGCATTTCAAGACCCTTTCATGGTTTCTTTTTGTTCTGAAATTTGATCTCCTTCTTTCAGGCCTGCTCTTTTGCGCTCCTTGGTTCTAGTACCATAGTTGATGTTTTGATTGATCACATCTCTCTCCCTGAATTTTTGTGTGTTTTATTGATGAGAAAAATAAAATTGGAAACAGCAGAATTTGAAAAGAAAGCTGTAAGCTTCTTGGTATAAAACAATTGAGAAGCTGTATAATTTATACATGTGGATGGCCGGAAAAGATCAACAAAGTAAGAGTGCATTGACAAGTAACACACTGTCAGTGCCAAGAAAAAAAGATGCACCACATAAATCATGAAAACAGTTTGAGAGAAGCCCAAACCAAGAAGATATAGAGTACAAGCTGATTACAAGAGAAAAGGCAGAAAACTTAGCATGAAGTAGCTACCATGGAATTCCCTAAAGAGTATTTGAGATTGATAGGGCTCTGGAATGTTTATCTTTTGTGCCATCAAAATATTTCTCTAAGGATCAGAATGTACCATCCATATATTCAAGGTTGGAAATTTTGATAGAAGTGAAGAAGCTAATTATGAATATGAACTAATTTATAAAACAGTAGAATACAAAGGAAATGTTTGGTTGGATAAATAGAAGTGGCAGTGCAAGAAAACAAATCAAGCCCCTCCGTTCTCAGGGCTTGAACTGTCTTTTCAGCCAGCTATGCTAATATGGACAGGGACCGGCATTCTTTTTATTTTAGATAAAGGTCTTAGCTGCTGCCTTTATTAGCCAATTCCATAACTTGCGGTTTGAATCCTACATAATGAGTATTTATCCTCTGTTTGGAAATACTTTACCAAGGTAAGCATGTTTCAAAATATAATCGGAATTTTTTGGATGGGCCCTGTACTGGAGTATGGAATTGAGAACAGAAACATCAACTCAAAATCAAACATTGACCTTTTATAGTGAAGGATGGGTTCACGCCAACCTGCCATAATACACTGTAAGGCATATTTGCAGCTTTGTTCGGTGCTTCTGACCTTCTCATTAAAGTCAGAGAGAAATTTTATATAAAATATATGTAGGGGTGTAGGAAAACAGATTGTTTTTGAATTCCAATTTTGTCTGTTCAGCAGAAACAAATTTAATGAAATATTTGGGTAACAATGGCCAGAGCTTTGATTTTGCTTGATAAAATGGGTATCAGAGTAAGGACTCAAGGCATGTTGCGAATTTGACAGAAGAGGTTTAAATTCTTTGTTCATTGTAAATATATAGTAGACTGAAGGGAATCTAATATTGTGTCTGTTAGGAACTTGGTTTTGGATATGGTGAAATTTCGAGATCCCCGGACACAGATAACCTTTAGCAAAAACAAATTTGATTGTTTATGCATAAAAGGCAAAAAAAATAATTATATATTTTGGCTTTTGTATTTTATGTAATACCATTTTTTTGTTGACATAATGCTTGTCACATGCACACATAGAGAGGATATGCGCAGACAAAGTCTTTGTGCTGTATCCAATACCATGGCCAGGCATATCATATTCATATCTGGTATATCTGATACATAATGTTTTTGGGCACAAGAGGGGATGTATCTAGTAACTCTGCTATGTAGTAATAGCCCTAGATCTGTATGTCAGTTAGCTTACTCCAGTGAGCTTATAACCTGGAGGAAGCACTGCATCGAATTAAATCTTTTTTTGTTGTCAAGGAAACTGTCCTTTAATCCATCTTTTGCTAATTTCCTGCATTCTTAGTCTTGTTATAGGTTCTCCATTTTTTCTTAGTGCTGGTTTTATTAGCCAATTATCTGAATCATCTATTAAAATCTACATTTAGATAAAGAGCTAAGTAGATCATTATGATGTTTATTCTTATTACTTGGAGATGGGGGATTGATACCTTTGAGATGACAATAGGTGTACGAGTGACCTATTAGCCTCAGATTCTACTTCCATCAAGAAAAATCTGCCCAGCAATTTATTTGCTTGAAATGATAAAAACAAGGATTGAAAATTTCCCTTAATCATAATGTATAGAAACAATTAACAAACGTTACCTTTATTCTTCCAGCAAGAATGTTGTTCATCCCTCGCTCCTTAATGGTGTCAGCAATATCTTTAACTTCTGCACATCGCACTGCTTCCCAGTTCATGGCATCCACTGTATTGGGATCTCTTTCCCTTTTAACCTCAGAACAATTATTAAAGAATTCTGGGGCCTTCTTTCTCACAGCTTCCCAATTGAAAGTTAGCTTGTTATTTATGTGGTTCATTTCAATATTAGCTCTTGCAAGTCCACTAATTCTTCTCGAAGGCACTTTCATAACATCAGGCTTGCCATCCTTTAAGCAACATTTAGGGATCTCTAGTCCAAAATCTTCTATTGCTTCTATTTCTTGTGGTGGTGTTGAACTCTGTGCCAATTCTGTACCAACTCTGGGGAGTAGACAAGAATCTGGGGTGCTAGAACTCTGGATCAGCTCTGATGTGATTAAACAAGAATCTGGTGGACTAGAACTCTCGACTAGCTCTGTTGCAAGTAAATGAGAATCTGGGGGACTAGAACTCTGGATCAGCTCTGATGCGAGTAAACGAGAATCTGGGGAACTAGAACTCTGGAGCAGCTCTGATGCAAGTAAATGAGAATCTGGGGGACTAGAACTCTGAACCAGATCTGATGGTTCTATTGCCTGACCTTCAGATTTCAAACACCCTGATTGCAATGTTGAATTTCCTTCTTGTGCTAAACAACAAAGTGTAGCTGCTGCATTCATGCCATCTTCTGTTAAGGAACTACCTCGACTGCTAGAAACATTGTACTGATGGTCCTTTTCCTGAGTGTTTCTTTCGAGAAAATCAACAATATGATCTTGAGCTACTTCTGAGCCAGTTTCAGAATGATCAAGAAACTCACTAGAATTTATTGGGGTCCTTGGTGGTTTGCTGTTGTGGTTGTCATGAATAGAAGGCGCACCTGAAGAAGGATCTGTCATCACAGCAACTAAGTTTTGCTGCTTCTCAAATTTTGTTAAACCCCAATGTGTCCTATTTTCAACTTCTCTCAGAAGTTCAGTAAAGGAATGTGTGTCATTGAGAGTATGAATCCAATCACTCCGATTTGTCTGTTCCCCAGTATCTGAGTTAGATTCTGAACAATTTGTGGAGTTAATAACTTGAGGAGAGCTCCTCTTCTCGCCTAGATGGTTGCTGGCAAATGACTCACCACAATTAGCAGTTTCCTTGAGATTTTCTTCATGCAGTCTGTCTATTTCATTGCTGCAAGAGTAGTTGCCCTGATTTTGCTCTGTAAATGCTTGATCTGGAAATTGTATTGTGTAGCTTATATCCTCGGTAACCTTTTCCTTCTCTAGTTCAAATTCTCCCAAAGCATTGCTATCATATATTGTACCCCTGTTCTTCTCGGTAGGAGGAAATCTTGAAGCCATAGCTATGAATGCGGAGCTGCAGAAGAAAATAAAGATGTTTCAAATACATCCTCTCAAAACAATATATTTAATGGCAATTGGCTTTTATTTTTTGGATGATGTATTATTAACATTCAAGTGTTATCAATGTACCTGGAAAGATGATCCGACACATTTTGGGTTAAAAATGCACCGACAACAGAATCCACAACTGATCCTTTCCACTGTGAGAAGCGCCGATCTCCTGCATCAAATATTTATTGTGATGTATGAGTAGCTTTACGTCTTAAATGTGCATAAATTAGCAGCTTAACTCATTTTGAAATACAAAATCTTAATAAACATAACTATGATCTTGTAAAAATCATAGAACTCAAAATAGACATATACATTACAGTACATGTGGCAGATGTAACTGACATGAATACAGCAAGGCACACCTAGAAGGGTATCTCCAGTAAGAACACATTGAATGATATGATGATTAAAGAGCAGAGCAGGCTTTAAGACTAGTGATAAAAAGTCGACTGTCACACCTAATGCCCACATCTCTATGTGCACAGACAAGAATCACAAATGGCAAGCAATATGACTTTTCCTCATTGTCACAAGGATAATTTTACATGTGCTGATGAATACAAGAACTAAAAGCAATGCAACGGCTTCTGGGGATTTTACTCTGATTTTGAAATTGGCTTGAGTTTCCAGCTAGGAATACGGATCAAAAATACTGTTTTAAAGATGCTGAAAAGGAAGGTCGTTTTTGTATTCATAGGGATATGTTTTGACTTTTACATATGCGAGGCTTTTTCTTAAAATAACAATGTTAAAGTCCATTTTTGTTCATGGGCTTTTTTGGTCTGAATCCTGTTCCTCAGGGATGAACACAAGCAATGGTTATATTGGCTAGCTTATTGTACAAAATCAAAAATATTGGCCAGCTTTGTACAATCTCAAAATCCATTGCTAGAGAAGACTGGCATTAGCCTAAGGAAATAATGGGCCCTCCTCGCTAGAGCGTGGCAGTCATAGCTGCTGCGTAGTGAGATTTTTCTCTAATGCAGTATATTGTTCATTGCATTATAATTATAAAGTAACAATGTACTTTACTTTGTGCAATAACAAAACAATTAGGGCTGTCCTATAGATCAAAGTATCTGTGAGAACAAGCATCTCCACTATTTGAACATATCAGCAGAACATAAGTTTGGCATTTGTTTTACTATGTACATACCTTGCACTAAACGCATGCGAGCTATGAATGAATCTACCCGACCTCTGAAAACTTCTCTCTCTTCTTCCAGCTTTCTTTGCTTCTCCTCATCATTGGCTGCTTGTTTATCTTCTTCACTCGCTTTCCCCATTAAAAGTCTCCAGACTCTATTACTCTCAGCATCCAAATCAACTTTTGGTCTATGCTTTCGTTTTTTCAAAGGATCGAAAGGCCCTTCATATGGAACCATATCTCCATTTCCCGAGTAGGGAACTAATTCACCGTTTCCCACCTCTGTCTCATCAAGCCGAAGCTGTTTCAGTCTAGCTATGATCATGTCCACTGGATCCAACAAGTCTGCCCAGGTATAGGGTTGTGAGATACTGCTCTGGCTGCCATGAATTGAGTGGATTTGTGTAGCACAGCCAGAATTCGGTAAATGTTGACCTTTGGAAGTCATATCTGTTTCATCCCCGGCATTGTGTCTCTTCGACAGCCGCTTCTTTACCTTTTGTTTATTGAATTGGTTAAGCTGAGGTTCACCGGGATACAACTGCATCAACTGCTCTTTTTTACGCGCAAGTGTTTTGAAATTTTCCCTAAAAGCCCTCTTAATGGGAGACTGAAAACTACCTCTTTGTTTTAAGTTTTCAGACTCTTCCTGTGGTCTCAAAGATGAAATGAGAAACTTGTCTTGGAGAATGACTTCTGGCACATGTTGTGCAAATTTATCCGGGAAAGTGCATGTCTCCTGGCATTTAGGAATAATGCCATTTGTAAGTTCATCAACCGAAACACCTTTCTGCAATTTCTGACGTGTTTCCATGTCATCATTTGCAGACTTATGCCCAGGAGGACTGCTCTCATAATTTGGAAAATTTGTTTTAGTGTCAGGCTGGTCGTTTTTCTTTGCCTTTGACCTCCTGGCAGAGGGACCGTCACGTATGACCTTTGGCCTATGTTTTTTCCTCTTTGGTTTCTGAGTAGGAGTTTTGTTCAAATCAATGCCACCATTGCCATTTTCACCTCCAGCAGCTAATTGGTGCTCATTGTTCTTTGTGGGTGTCTGCAGTGTGAAGGATAAAGGATCTATAAGTGGAGGAAGAATACTTTCATCTCCACAGCCTGCAGGGGCTTCAACATCGGCACAAGTACTCATACTTATAATCTCCTGTTGCCTCTCGTGGACATCCACCCTTTCATCTGAACTGTAGCTTACCAAAGATTGTGTCTTCAACAGATTTTCATCTTGGATGCTTTTTGCAGGAGTATCTTTTTGATTCTCCTGTACAGCCACCCTTTCATCTGAATGGAGATCCACAAGCTGTCTTTTACGGAGACTTTCAATTTGAATGTTTTTTTCAGGGGTCTCTGGGGCCAATGAAAAACCATTGTTTGGCAAAGATGTGAAATTTTGGTGGTATGGTTGTTTTGTGGTGCTATGAAGATACTGGGGGGCAAGAATTCCACCTGTAAAACATAAAATCTAGCTAAGAATGCCATATCTACTCTACTCTGCATACTTAAATAAAAACTAAACCTTGGAAGTCAATTAACTTACTTGGATATCGAGCAAAGGGAGAGAAATATGGATATATGGGCCTGCTCCATCCGTTCAAACAAATATTGCCGCTGGGGTTTATTTGCTGATGATAATTTGCATTCACCAAGTTGGCATTGGGTATACACACATTTGCATTCGGTATGCCACAGACACTTCTATTAACTGCATTCAGTAACCTCTGGGCATTTCTGAGGAGGGTATCAGACTCAGCAGTTTCGAACCCAAGAATTTCATCCGGTTCACTGGTCTTCTCATTTGCACACATGTAATATGGTTGGTGCGGAAGATTTCCCGGAGGGGTATTCATATTCACAGGAGCCGGTTCTTCGGCTGAATGAGGCTTTAAAGGTGAACCAAAACAGTGGACACCGTTGCTGCTTTTGTCAGATGGCCCTGTTTCTGCATGAAAACCTAACCATTGCTTTGATGCTGCTTGTGTCTGCCTGGGAGGCAGTAACGGTTCATCATCGAACACTAACTTCCTCTTTCTTGCAATAGGCCTGAGGGGCGTTGCAGGGCTGATTTGGGATTCATTTGGAGGCACTCCTGGGCTAGAAAGGTCTTCTCCTTTCAAAATATCAGCCATGCTCCTTTCCCTCTGGTTGTCCATCGCTGGGCTAGAGAAGCTTCCTCCTTTTAGAATATCAGGCATGCTTCTCGCCCTCTGATTGTTCTCCAACATTTATAGTTATGCTATAAGACACTTCCTTTATGTCAATATGGTCTACCATGTAACAACTAATTTCAGGACACTCGCGTACATAAATACTCTTCCTCCAACCCCTGTGCAGATCATACACTTGAAAATCTCTCCCATTTGCCTCTCACTGCCTTGCTCTATCTCAGCATTTCTGAAAATGCCCTGCAAAATAAAAATACTAGAGCATTCATCACCAAAACTAAACATTGCAACTAAAACTCGTGAAAACAAAAATAATCGAGAAGATCCAAAATTTACCTCTCTACTCATATCCAACAGTTGGAGATCTGAGATCAGATCTTAATGTTACAACCTTATTACAAAAATCTACAGCCTCTTTACATTATATAGCTAAAATTGAAGTTTTGTTAAACTGGGTGTGGAGGAATCTGTACCAAATCTCTGAATTCTGTACAGTTAGTGTGTTAAATTGATGGACAAATCCCTTCAGATTATTATAATTTATACTAAGCAGCATAATGGAATATTGTACCTAATCTCAGAAACCCTGGGAGCTCTGCACAAATAGTGGTGATGTTTATTGTGGTATGCAGAGAAAATGTACCAAACAAAAACAAAGACAAGTCATTGAACGTAATAAACTGTGCTTAATGGGTCAACAAATACCCACCCAAACAAGCTAAAGCTAACAACCGGCTAAAATATCTCTGAGACTCGTAAAAATTGAAGTCAATTGGGACTCTGTTTTGACATGCAATGCAATGCATAATGCAAGGCGTCTGCTTCAGATTTTGCCAGGAGATTCTAGACCGAAGTAGGCCAGCAAAAAAATGAAAAAATTTGTTAAAAACTAGACTATTGGGACTAAGCAAAACTTTGGCACTCCAGCCTATAAAAGTTAAAACTAAGAGAGTAAATTAGTCAAGGGTAGGGGTCGGTCATATGCGATGGGGTGCCTTTTATAATCATTATTATGCATATAAGCTTTTGTGTAAGGACAAAAGAAACAATGTCAGGACTTACTCCGAACCTTGTGCTTTAAGGTGGATCCCACCACCGCCTGTCTCTTTGTCACAAGTATTATCTCTTTCTATCTCAGGGTTAAAACGTAAAATAAACTGCATGGCTCTCGCCGTGCTCTGCGTAAGACACTTACTAGTCTACAGTGGCACTTAATTAGACTTGGTGCCAAGAATTTATGGTGTAATGTGGTTGGTCCTTCACGTGTATAGAGAAGGAAGTCTACAGGTTTCTGTACATCTTATTGAGACGTGGTGTGTAATGTCACCGGTGGGAAGATCAAACAAACAGTAGCATTAGTCCCTTTTGCTGCCACCAAGGTTATCTGAGGTGGTGCGGGGTCCTCCTGCAGGACAAGTGTACTGGTCCCTCATTTAAAAATTGAAAATGTGGGTGTCACTTCTTTATGCTTTATGTATTTTGGGTTTTGGATAAAAGGCCGCTCTGTATATCCTAGGTGACTAAAAATCTCCGAGGAATTTCTTCCTAGGTAGTTTCTTTTGTTCATGTGGGAAACATGAGATGCCTGCCCTGGAGGCAACTATTAATTTACTTATTAGTTTATTTTAATGACACTTTTGGGTATGGCTGCCTTGAGCCAACACCTTTTGAATAATTTAATTCAACTTGGGACAAGGTTGAAGGAGATGGGACTCAACAAATGGTGGTGTGTTTTACTTCTGGTCTATACAACATGCCAATCTTTGACTACTTTCTTTGGCACGTTGTATAAAATTAAGGAAATACATAGAATATATCGAATACGTATGTACTGTACTGTAACCAGTTGACTACGTATTCCTTGAATTCAGTGATGAATTTAATGATGTTGTAGATTCATTCCTATATGTTTGGACTAAATAAGGATGTCAGTAGTATTGTCACCAATTTGATTTTGACAATTGTCTTTATGTGAGAGGGCCTCTATCTTCTCTCAAGTAGGTAAATGGAATAATCAACTATTTATGTGGAATAACAACACTTTTTGATGACACCCAAACCTAATTTTAAATAGACATATTCTTATTTGAGCCGAAGGAGGTGCAATGAGAAGACAAGAATTCAATCAAAAGTCATCAACTCTTATGTGGATTGAAACCTAACTCTTTATGTATGTGCCTCATTCACAAAACAAGGGGATCTTATTTCTCCACGTGTCTAAATTGCTTCTTTTGAACAATACATTTGACATTTCTGACAAAGAGTTTTGAGAGTTTGGATAGCAATCATGCAAATTCTGATTTTATTTTTTTATGGTCAGGTGAATGTAATATTTAAATATTTATTTGAAAGGATTGTGCTTGTTTAAGGAGAATGAAATAGCATATATTAAAATAAATATTATTTAATAATCTATTTGTATTTTTTAAATAATTTTTTTAAATAAAATAGAATTTAAATTTAAAAGCTAAGAAAGTCTTGAAAAAAACTCACAACAAAGTGTTAGTATCTTAATAAAAATATTAGTTTTTTGGTATTAAATAATATATGTCAATAAATCTTATTGTACTCTCACGTGATAATCAGCTAAGCAATTTAAATATTTGTAAGGCGTGGAAGAGTTACAATATTTATAAATTATTTCATCTCAACCAATTGAGACAAATGCATGCATGCTGTTCTTGGGCAAAGGGAAGTAAGTTTAATAAAAAATAAAGAGAAGTGGGTAAAGGCATCACATGGTGATGTAAGAATAAAGTTGATTTGTGTATTTCATCCAACCAAATTTATATTTGGTGCAAATAAATATTATTCTTTTAAGACTTTGTGAAGTTGAACAATAATGATAGAAGATAGAAGATTTGGTTGACGTGTGGACCAAATCATTAGGACTTTTAACTGTTATTATTTTAATTGCAAACATCAGCACTACTTCTATATATATATATATATAAAAACATACGATTTAACATAATTCCAACCGACTTCTAACTCAAAAGTTTGAAGTATAGTATGAAAGAGTTTTAACTATGGATTTTTCTCTTCTTCCGTGTAAAAGTGAGAACTAAGTATGCCCTTGGTAAGTTGTACAATAGTTTGCAATCATCATTCATTCGTATATGTTTAAGGTGATTAATATACATGTCACATTTAATAACAATTTTGACAATTTTATTTTTAAATGTTTGGGACAATATATTTTATATGAGTGAATGTTTGTGGAGTATTTACATTTAAAGTTTTATTTTTAAACATTTGAGATAATATATTTTATGAGTGAATGTTAGTGGGGTATTATGAACTTGATAGTATTATATTTTTCTTATCTTTTAATAAAAGATATATATTTTTAAAAAATTATATATAATTTTTATTCTATTTTTTAAGTTAAAATAAGAGGTATTATATTTATATATTTTTATTAATATACATTATATATTTGATAGGATATATAGAATAACAATTTTGATAATTTATTTTTTATTTTAGTAAAATATTGTAAAGGAAAGTTACCTTTTTCTAATATGTTGTTATGATTGATTAATTAGTTAATTTGAGCAATAAACATATATCAGAATTTCATATATAGATATTAGGATATCAAAACATTAAATGTGATTTGCAAAGAGTAAATGAGAGGGTTATGGTACTTAGCTCTAAAATGGAGGAGAATTAATAATTATGATTTATTGACAAATTGTATGTCTTGGGACTTTATCTTTTAATAAAAGATATATATTTTTAAAAAATTATAGATACTTTTTATTCTATTTTTTAATTTAAAATAAGAAGTATTATATTTATATGTTTTTATTAATATACATTATATATTTGATAGGATATATTGAATAACAATTTTGATAATTTATTTTTTATTTCAATAAAATATTGTAAAGGAAAGTTATGTTAAGATTGAAACATATATTAGAATTTCATATATAGATATTAGGATATCAAAACATTAAATGTGATTTGGAAAGAGTAAATGGGAGGGTTATGGTGCTTAGCTCTACAATGGAGGAGAATTAATAATTATGATTTATTGACAAATTGTATGTCTTGGGACTACAAGTGAGATCTTTGTACTTCAGCGCAAGATTAGAATAGTTAACCAAATTTATGAAGGGTGGTATTTACAAGTTTGGGTCATTTTTATAAGTGTGGATATGTTTTATGGTAGTGGATGCCTTCTTTGCAATGCAACTTGACAAAAGGATATTTTACATCTTTTGCATTGAAGGATGTGATAATCACTATCTATTGATTTATGTATTCAACAATGATCAAATGTTGGTATTCAATGAAGTAAATGACTCATTGTATGTTATACATCCTTTGGCTTATATGAGTATAAAATTATAAAGGTGGTGGAAGGCATTATGTTTTAAATTTGCACTTGATGCTTTGGTTATTGTTTTCAAACAATGAAGAAAGAGATTGAGTGAGAATTGTGAAATACTTGACTTATTGCATTAGCTCTTTGTTACTAGTTCCAATTTGAAGGCATCAAGGTGTTGATGAAGTGGTTACATTCATAATTTAACTTTTGTGCTAGCGTTTTAACTTTTGAGGACATTTTCTATTTTTATAGTTATTATAAAAATTTTCTCCATAGTTTAACAAATCCCTTTTGTAAGTCAGACCACCAAATTTCAAAATGAATTAAAGTATATATCAAGTTGTTAGGGTAGAGCAAAGTTTAGAAAAAGAACTTATGAGCCATATTCCTAGTTCTACCAAAAGCTCAAAACATTATGACTGAGTTGAGTCAATTAGGGATGTAATTATCCTAGTCTAAGGGTGGGAGTTATTTAAATTATATTATAATCATAACACATTTGGTTTCCTTATTTCAAACATCTAGAGGTATGAAATAGAGAAATTAGTGGCCCTTAATGTATTTGTGAATGTTGATTTGATTCACACTATTTATAAAAAATATAATGCTAACACAAAAAAATACTGTATAATTATGAGGGTCCTATATGATTGCCACATGATAGGAAGGAAAACTCTCATCAATCAACACCATTTGTAGATAATGAATTAAAGCCTTGTGATGAAGATATATGTGATGATTATTTTATAATGATGTATTATTCTCTATTGCAGGGGTTGGGAGTTTATTTAGGCCTTTGATACCAATTCATTTGATGATGTTGGAAACTAATATTCACCATTAGGATCTTAATAGAAATTGACTATGAATTCTTTACTTTTTAAGGAATTATTGTCTTTTAAGATGGATAGTATGATCCCTTCAAGTGGTACTTGATGTTGTGTCACATTCTACTATATAATAGATAAAATATCTGGGATATAACATTGCAATTGAGATTCCAAACCCTTGAAGGAAATCCTAGGCCCACTCAAGTATAAACTCACATATGGGATTCACAATGCAGGTCATCTAATTATGTCCCATTTGAGAGATTTTGTGCATGTGATGTTGGGATTATGGAGGCATCAAAGACTAAGGTTATCTAATATATTTATAAAGTTATTGAGACCTAAGGTTAAACAACCCAAGGAAATATATGTTCATAATTGGGGTGATTGGTTTCTCCATTCAAATGCAACAATCATCAAGGTCTATGGCACAAATGTTAAGTTGTGTTTTTTCTCACCTAAGTGGGTTCTAGATAGAGTAGCTTTCATTGAGATAATGTGGTAATTGAATGAATATAATAAGCTTCATATAAGGTAGCACAAAAAGGTTATTTTTGTAAGAGTGATAGTGAGCTCAAATATAATGCAAGAGTAGATAGTGAGTTCTAATACCATAGGAGTGTGATGTGGGAAAAGGGGATCTAGGGTGTAAATCAGGCTTCTTCCAATATCACAAGGGAAAGGACTAAAATTAATCTCAAACACCCACTCGGCTACTAACCTCAATGGAAGATCCAAATGGTGGATAAAGGTTTTAGGCTACTAACCTCAATGGAAGATCCAAATGGTGGATAAAGGTTTTAGTCCTTTGGATGTGTGTGTTGATAATGATTAATTTATTTAGTTTGATAATGTAATGGTGTTCCTAAGTTAATTATGAAAATGCAACAAACTAAGATAATTTCTAGAAAACACGTAACTGCTAGATAGAAACAAAATTTAGAGTAGATGGCAAATACAAAGGACCTGACATATGAATTTGAGCTTGATATGGCTAGATAGGGGTGCTAGGCACTCTAGACTGAGAAATAACTATTCAAAACTAGGTTCCAAACTCCCATTGCTTTTTGTTTGTAGGCTCTTCTCTAAACTTAGTGTCATAATTTTTGTCTATCACTAATAAAATCTACTTTCCCTATTTTTTTGACTTGTAGGGATTGAATGCTTGAATAAACAACTATGTCTTCAATCCTCTCCAATTCCATTTCAAATTTACAACCTACACAGAAGGAGGGGAAAGGGTTGTGCCATATAGGGGTTTGCCTAAGTAAAACCTTATTTTGGTATTTCTACCTCCACAATGACTATGATGGTGTAAAAGAGAGTTTACCCTCAATTGGATAGAGGCTAAATGATGAATAAGTGATAAATTGACAATTGGTGCAACTTACCACTCAGATCTGCATTCCTTGATGGACTGAAGTCATTGTACTCATTACCTTCAAGGAGAAATTGATGCTTGATTTGAAGTCCTACAAGTGTTAGTACTCACAAAACAAATGAACATGAAACATGAACTAGCTCACATAAAAATATGATTCATTGCTAACATGATGCTTGACTTGAAATGATGCTGCTATAATTCTAATTTTGCTGTTGACTGCTCAATGACTCAATTCTGAGTATTATGATTGCTTTTCAAAGTTGTTAGGATTATAATGGTGAAAATGACTTGTATTTATATGTAAATCTTTAATTTCTTTCAAACTAATTACCAATAGATGACAAATGATTTTAAATTTTTAGATGTTAAAATATTGACACTGACATATTTTAAATTGAGCCAAAATAGGTTGGACAAGGGCGTTGGGTCCCCTAGCCCATGCCTATGATTTTAGGGCTTTAACTACTCATAAATGATGATTAAATCTTTATTTCTATTTGTACTTATGATTTTTCAAATATTATTATAAAAAAAGAAAATTAAATACACAATTAGGTTCAAGAATATGAGGGGGAGCTAAACCTAGTGTGAAATTGTCAAGGGTGTCAATTTACAATGCTACATTTAGCCCCCACTTTAGTGAGAGTATGAATTTATACTTAGACTCACACTAAAGTAAGGATAAGCCAAAAAAGGTTCGTTTACCTGAACATTGAAAAAATAGGATAACATCAAATCTAGGGGATGTACTAGCCCCCTAGGCTCAAGATCCTATGACACCATAATGCAAGGACAAAGGAATACACAAACATGAGGTGCAATGCAACATGACAAACATGAAGTATACATGATAAAGACACATGACATAACATAAGACAAACATGAACATGATGCAAACATAATGAAGAAACAAAGAAAAACAAAGCAAACACACAAAAGACACAAGACAAATGTATACAAAATACAAAACAAAAAAACATGGTTAGTGTTGCAAGTATGAAGGTGTATGAAGGTCGTTTTCCCCTAATTGGGTTTTCCATATAAATCTAGTGTTTTTATGTGTTAAATGTGTTTGCATTATTGCTTTACATGTTTATATTTTGTTAATGCATGTTAAGGGTTTAAGGGCTAATGCAGATTTGAATGTTAATAAGGGTTTTTGACGTTTTAAAAGTATACAACTGATTCACCCCCTCATTTGTCTTGTGCATCTAAAAATTGGTATCAGAGTTGTGGCTCCTAGGAAGAAGCTTAACCGCTTAAGGTAGATTCAAATGGCACACAGGAAAGGTGCCAAAGCTCCCTTGTTCAATGGAACAAATTTTACCTACTAGAAAGAAATAATAAAGTCCTTTTTGGTTTCTCTTGGATTTGGTGTTTGATAGCTTGTTGAAAAAGGTTATACTATGCCTGCAAGTGGTACAAGTGATGATGAGATCAAAGATTATGAGAACAATGGAAAAATAAGGAATGCAATATTGAGTGGTCTTTTTGATTCTGAACTTGGAAAGGTCATAAGTTTGAAGTCTACTAAAGATATCTAGACAAGGTTGGAAGGTATCTATGAAGGAGATGACAAGGCCAAACAAGCGAAGATGCAAAACTACAAAGTGACATTTGAAACCCTAAAGATGTCTAAAGATGAAGATATTACTGCCTACATGGTTAGATTTGATGAAGTTGTCAATGCTGTCAATGGTCTTAGTGGAAAGCTAGATGAAAGAAAAGTTGTGAAAAAGGTATTAAGAACTCTTCTTAAAGATTATAGTTCTAAAGTTTTTGCTATTGAGGAAGCTCAAAATTTGGATAATTATTCTAGAGATTAGATGTTTGGTGCTTTAACCTCTTTTGAAATGAGAGAGTTTGGTCAAGATGCTACAAGTAAAGAAATTGCTTTTAAATTTTGCAAAGTGGACAAGGATGATGGATCGGATCTAGATGATCTTTGATGACGTGGAAGTAAACTTTGTGAGAAGATTGAAAAAGGGTACTAGAAAATACAAAGGTAAGCTACCTTTCAAGTGTTTCAATTGTGGAAAGATAGGTCTTATGCATCTAAATGTCCAATGAAAGTTACTAATGACAAACAAAAGGATCATAAGGGTAAACTTGTCAAGAAGAGTTATTATGTTGAAAAGGAAAATGATGTATTTGATAATGAATAATCAAATTATCTAGATGAAGTGATGAATGCTTGTTCATGACTTTAAATGTTGGAACTAACTCTACTAATCTTGAAAGATGTGTGAAAGAAAGTGCTCTGGAAACAGGTCATAACATTGAAGGAACTATGTTGACTGCTTTCCATACTAGAGAGGAGAAGAATAACTGGATCATTGATAGTGGATGCTTAAACCATATGATTGGTGATAAGAGTAAGCTTGTTAAGCTTAAAAAGTACGATGGTGGTCTTGTTAAGTTTGGTGATGATACATCTGCTAAGATATGTGGAAAAGGTTCAAATAGTTTTAACTAAAAGCATAATACTTATGATCTTTATGTCAGGGGTCTCCGACATAATCTTCTAAGTGTAGGACAAATGTGGAGCAAAGGATATAATCTTATATTTCAGAATGGTGGTTGTGAAACTAGAAAAGAAAGCTTCGATATTCTGGTTGCTGCTAGAACAAGGATAGGAGGTAATGTTTATCAACTCAGAGGTAGTGGTGCAAAGTGCTTTATGTCTCAAACTAATGAAAGTTGGCTATGACATAGAAGAATGGGTCACATTACTTTTGATAGCTTAGTAAGGATAAGTTCTATTAATGCTATAATAGATTTGTCAAAGATTACAAAGCTTATCAATGCAATCTAGAAGGAATGTCAAGTTGAAAAGCAAACAAAGACAAGATTCAAGACAAAGGAATATTCTACCATAGGTCCCTTAGAGTTAGTGCATATAGATCTATGTGGACCTTCCATAATTAGAAGCTCACGTGGTGACAAGTACTTCATGTTCTTAAAGAATTTAAGGCTATGGGTGATAATGAAATGAATTTGAAAATCAAATGTTTGAGATCTGATAGAGGTGGTGAGTTTACTTCAAATAAGTTTAACAATTTTTCTGAAGATCATGGAATAAGAAAGCATTTATCAACCCCTAGAACTCCTCAACAAAATGGAGTTGTGGAAAGAAAAAATAGAATAATTCAGGAAGTAGCTAGGACAATGACGGAGGAAGCTAATCTTTTGGATGCCTATTGGAGAGAAGCAATTCATACTACAATCTATATTATTAATAAAGTTCAAGTAAGAGCAAACAGTTCAAAGACTCGCTATGAATTATGGTATGGTAAACCTCCTACTGTGAAATGTTTCAAAGGTTTTGAAAGTAAATGTTATATCAGAAGAGATGAAAAAACTTAGGAAAGTTTGATTGAATGTATGATGAAGGAATCTTCCTTAGATACTCTACAAGAAGCAAGGCCTACTAGTGTTACAATAAAAGGTTGAAGAAGATTGTTGAGAGTGCAAGTGTCAAAGTGAATGAAGAACCACATCAATGTTCAGTACTGATAGAAGAATATGAATTTGATGAATCCCTTTGCAGTGAAGAAGAAAAGGCTAAAGATAAAAGAAAAGAGTTGACAGTTGAAGAGGAAGAAGCTCTGGAAAAGAATCCGAAGAATCCTAAGCATGTGTAGAAGAATCATTTAGAAGATCAAATCATTGGAGATACGAGTAAAGGTGTATTGGCAAGAAAAAAACTGCTATGATAGAAGAACAAGTAAATTTATGTTTATTTTTTGAGGTGGAACCAAAAATAGTAATTGAGGCATGCAAAGATGATAATTGGGTCAAATAAGTGAAGAGTTAGAACATATAGAGAAGAATTTGACTTGGGAATTGGTCCCAAGATCGACAAATAAGAATGTGATTGGTACTAAGTGGGTATTCCAAAACAAGTTGAATGAAGATGGAATAGTTGTCAGGAACAAGGCTAGACTTGTGTATAATGGTTACTCACAGATTGAAGGTATAAATTTTTAGGAAACTTTTTCTCCAGGTGTAAGAATGGAAGCTATTAGGATGTTTTTAGTTTTTGTAGCACAATTTTTTTAAAGTATATCAGAAGGATGTGAAATTTGCATTCTTGAATGGTGAATTGGAAGAAGTATAAATTGAACACCCAAAAGGTTTTCAATTATCAAAAGATACAAATATGGTCTGCAGATTGAAGAAAGAATTGTATGGACTGAAGAAAGCTCCTAGAGCTTGGTATGCAAGGTTAGATAAGTAATTTTTGCAACAAGGATTCAAGAAAGGTACTGTATATAACAATATATATTGTAAAGTTGAAGGAGAACAAATCTGAATTGTGGTAGTATATGTTGATGATATAATATTCAGAGGGAATGAAGATATGTGCAAAAGGTTTGCAGAGGAAATGTAGAAAGAATTTGAAATGTCAATGTGTGGGAAGATGAATTTCTTCATTGGTTTTCAGAACAGTCAATCAAAGAGGTATATTCATATCACAATCTAAGTATGTTAAGGAAATGTTGAAGAAGTTTGAAATGGATGACTCTAAATTGGTAGGTACTTCTATTGGTTGTAAGTTGAGTAAGAATATCAGATATCATGTGTTTAGTTTTTCTTGTGGGTAGATTTTAAGGAGATCCTAGAGAATCTCATGTTGCAGCAGTGAAGATGATATTAAGATATTTGAAGGGGACTCTAGATTAAGGTTTGTGGTATCCTAAGGATACTGACTTATCCTTGAGTGCATATACATATGCAGATTGGGATTGATGTGCAGATGCCAAGAAAAGTACAAGTGGTGGTGCTTTCTTTCTTGGAAGTAGGATGGTTTCATGACTAAGTAAGAAGCAAGATTTAGTGTCATTATCTACATCAAAAAAAGAATATATTGTAGTAGCATCATGTTGTACATAGGTGTTGTGGATGAAGCAAACATTGAAGGATATCAGAATTTCATATAGGGTGTGTGCACAAATTTGTGACACAAAAAATATGCCAAATTGAAAAAATACCAAAATAGACCATTTGGCGTGCACCAAATTTGGTGCTCGCTAAATGAAGAAGGTAAATAAAAGTAAAAAATAGCCTTCAATCGATATTTTCTGCTCAACCCGCGGCTTGGTTTGGGGTTTTTCATCTTTGCAACTTGCACTCATCAAATCTCTTCCATTTTTGCACTCTTAGCTTGTAATTCTTCATGAGGATGACACTGAGACGTCAAAGAGGTTGACGATTGCAAAGTGGTATGTATTTCTATTGTTTTTATTTCGAATTTGAATTAGAATGTGGATTGAAATAGGTTTTTTAATAAAAATTGTTCTAATTCTCAAGGAATGAATCTCCACCTCCAAACATTGAGAATTCATAATCACCCCCTCACGAAGAGCCTCTCAAACGAGAACAACCTCAAACCCCTCCGTCAGTTTGTAGGCATCCTCAAGGAATACAAGAAAATATCCTAAATCAAATTGAAAATAATAAAAGAGACATTGAACAATTGATTGAAAGATTAACTAAGCATGCTAAAACCCACCCTTATAGGAGAGGGATTTCCAAATCATTGAAGTCAATTGTATCACATGTAGGAGAAATGAGCGAGAAAATCAATTTTTAGTGAAATAAGAGGGATGAGTTAAGACAATTTTATGCTACTGGTTTTTCATATGTCGATGTGAAAAAACAAAAAATTAGCAAACTCGAGAACCAACACACCTTTATCTCATGCATGCAAGAGGTTCCCCATCCATTGGTGCCACCATGAATTAATTAAAAATGAGTCTTGGGAGGGGTGGTGGATGGTTTTTGACCAACCTCCATGCAATAACCATGAGGTGCCATAGTACTTTTTGAGGAAACTCTATTGTGAATTTGTCCTCAATAAGATGCCAAATTATTTTGACATCTTAGACTTTCAGGGTAGAGGTGGGGGCTCCACACATGATAGACTAGGTGCACGGCGTAATTGACAATTGGCACCGAGACCCTTGGCCAAACCCATGATGGAGCATGTCGTCGTTCCTTCCATTGTGAAGGACAGTGTCGAGGTGGACACTCTAGAGTCAGTTAGCTCGCAAACTCATACCATTATTCAGTGTGCGAGGCCTCTAGTAGAGCTTGATGTGGATGAGACTTCTAGGCCCCAAGTTCCACCCCACCATTGTGATGCTTGCGGTGTTGTTTGCACGTACAATTATCAGAGTGCTCGAGATGCAGCTACATAGCTGAGATGCAACTACATTGCCTACATTAGCTATAGAGGTGATGGCTATGACAAATGAATTGCTGAATGAAACATTTGACATTGATACCCAGGTAAAATTCAACAAGTTCATTTAATTTTGTTTATTAATTATATTTTAAAATTTAAGAATAACTAAATTAGTAGAATCAATATGATGAAATTTCAGGGTCAGAGTGTTCATGATACGTGCACCATTCCTGCAGACCTTTATTCGTTCTCGATGTTGAGTCCACAGGTATGTAACTAGTATTAGGGTAAAAGCACAATAGTGTGTCACATTTTTGACCAAAAAAATAATTCTAAGTGAATTATTTTTGGTTGGTACCTTTTCGACTGAGTGGGTTTTGGCTGAAGCTACGCGACAATGACTTGGTGCCGATGTGGCAATACCTTTTCAGCTAGAATGGTTTCGGCTGAAAGCTGCTCAATCGAAAAGGTATCAACCAAAAACATGCATAATAAAATAAAATAAAAAACATAGGGCTCGACCATTTTGCATGCTGGAGCGAAATAGTTTCTTAATGAGAGGTCATCGGCTGAAGAGGAGATCACCAAGAGTTGATAAATACCCAGGTTCCGAATTCATTTCTCCTTCTGCTTTGAGTTTTTGACCTCTGTTGGTGGGTAACCGTATTGGTGTTTGTGTGAGGGTTTCTATGATTTCTGAATGGTAACCGCATTGTTGGTGTTTAATTGGCTGAATGGTGTAGCTATATGGGTTTCTATGATTTCCATGAAAGAAATGAAGTAGTATTGTGTGATTTGTTTTGTGGAATAATAGATAGCAAATTTGGTTGTTTATTTTGTTTCTTAGTGGAGTAGGTGATTTAAACCCTTGCCACCATGAAGTTACAATGGAATTTTTTTTGGCTTTAATATTTTAAATGTGTTAAACTATGTAAAAAACCCCTCAATGGTGAACTAGAAATATGGGTTTTCAGTTTCCGGTTTATAAAAATGGAAATTTGGCGTTTTAAATTTTGGGTTTATGGAAAAAAATTCAACTACAAATTGAAAACCAACCTTGTAAAAAAATTTGATACAAATAAAGGTCAATAAACATAATATTCAAGAATCTACATGATAAAGTTAGAAGGGACAAAGTTCATTTTCAAACTTCAATACAAATTTAACTAAAGCACTAAATTATTTCATCGTCACCTGGAAAAGAACATACCATTTATTTCAATTGCCGAAGAGACTTCTTTTTCAAAATAGCCCATTTCCAACAAAGAGGCTATGATATTATTTGCCTTTAAATCTTTTGATCGATCTTCCTAGTTAATTTTAGAGAAACAATATAAAAAACAATGGATATACCAAATATATTAATGTGAAACAAATGTTTCATGTCATCCCCCTCCAATAACATACTCAAGTACAAACTAAATTACCTCAAACAAAAAGAATACTACACATTGATGGAAAATTAAATGAGTGGAATAATCATTTCATACAACTACTAGGCACAAGCTTGAGAATTGTTAAAAGACAGGGCGATAAGCATACACATATCATCTTATGGAGAAATTATAGAAAAACACTCAACAATAGTTACTGAGTCAAGACAAATTAGGTAAATCTTCATACATAATAAAGTTAAGCATAATTTTTCCAATGTAAGTTTCTCAATAGCCACTTATTCCACATTCTTATATGACCACCTAAACAAAAACATATCACAGTTACGATAGAACTGTAATATGGAATACAATCAGATAGACAAAATATCCCAACAAACCCCTCTTACAATACCCAAATAGGAAAACTTATAAAGAAAAACTACTGCCAAAATGCATATCCTCATTGTAAAATTGATCATTATGGGATTGCAAATTTCCCTCTAGATTATATTAATATAACTTAATATAAAGGCACAATGAAAAGAGAACAAAAGATGGCTCTACAAAATTTTAAAATGAAAACGAAGGAAAGCCTCAAACTCATCAAGGATGACAATTACCCTGGGGAAAAAAGTGTTGCAATTTCCTGCTTGATGTTGGAAAAATTGATGTTGTACATTGATCATGAGCATTTTATTGATCTTAAAAGATGTTTCTTCTATTCCTTCTCCTTCCAAAACTGCCCCCAACACCCTATTTCATTGTCTCTAGACAACAATTCTACCCTATACCATCCAACACCCCTTTGGATTGGAGTCCAACTATTGCTCACTGATAAACCAACAAATATTGATGATGATAATAGCAATCCCATTCCCAATCTTACTGATGACAATACAATGCATTCCAATAGGCATTTTAAAACCATGGATTCCACCATCCACATAGCTTTAGTCAACATCAATGACTACCTAAGTGGCTTGCTCAAAGATATTGAACTCAAAACTGCTCAACAAGCTTATACTTCTCATCTATTCAACCTGCTTCTAAGCAACTTATGGGTCATTAAAGACATCTAGAAGGCCTAAATTGTATCTCTTAACAAATAGGAAGAGGGTTTGGCTATCCTCAGGCATTGCTAAGATTTTTCAACAAACCCAAAAGATATCATTTGTATTTTCAACATTGATACAACTAATATCTTTTGGGTTTGTTGAAAATTTTGGGGTTTCAGTTTTGGGTTTCATGTCTCAATGTTTAATCAGTGGGTTTCATTTCCAATTGCATAAATGTTCCATGGAATTCTTAAGTTCAAGAATAGAAATTTGCTATAGACGACACATGTAATTAGGTGAAGGTGCATCTCATGACATGTTTCAAATGTGTGATACTCTGTATACATTCCAAATGGCTTATACTTCTCCATACTTCAAACATATTGAATACCAAGCCTAGTTTTATTCACACTTTTCATGTCTTATTTATACAGCTTGTTCATTATGTGCCTCTATTCATACAAACATGATGTATGGTATAGACATTATTTCTCTCATAATACCCCCACCAAAATACACCTCTATATTTGGTATGTTCCTCAAAAAATTATAAGAACTCCCTAAATGAGAATTTAGAGTGCACAATTATTTCATATACTCTTACTCCTAAGATATTTAAAGCTTCACTATTGCAACCAATACTTTGAAAGATAATGTCATAATGCAGATAATGTCACAATTCTACTAGTGGACAATATATTTGGATTAAATAAATGTAGAAAACATTTTCTAGATGTGTTCCAAGTCAGTTACTCTAGAACTTTCCATGATCTAATGTAACTACTAAAGGGTTCAACAACATCATACATGTAAGTGAAACATACTAGGGTTTTAAATGCATTATTTGCACAACATTGTTCATTATCCTCTTGGGACTATAATTGTGTTTAGAACAAGGAGCCTATCACTTTTAAACTTAATGTAGGTGATTGTGAAAAGAATCCTAATGCTAGAGATTTTTTCCTGCTAACTCATGCTTTCAAAATGCATGTCTGTCTTCTCCATATGTCATGCATTTCACTACAACATTAACATTGTTATGTACAATTCATCCTTTATCAAAAGAAGCCTATCTTCTCTTGCATGTTGCCTCTCAAGACTGTACATTCATTTGGCACAATATACTAAGTGTTACAGTCACTTTTCACAGTCCCCTATATTGATCTTTTGAAATGCTTACATGTGTGTATGTGCGTACATACATGTACATATATGTATATGTATGTATGTATGTGTATACATACATATGTACTTGAGTGTATACATGTATGCACGTACATATATGTAAATGCATGTGTACATTTGTATGTATACATATGTGTATGTACATGTATGTACATACATACATTTTGCTTAAATTTACATTTCTATAAACCCAAAATTGAAAACCCCAAATTTCCAGTTCACCATGTGTACATGTATGTATACATATGTGTATGTACATGTGTACATATATGTGTATGTTGGTATGTATGTATGTATGCACATATATACACGTACATGTGTGTACATATATGTGTATGT